>JAGPOY010004865.1:0-11520 GCA_018983105.1 Silene uniflora | reverse complement strand
AAACATTCAAATATTTTGATCCAATTTGCAAATCCAAACTCGGCATATAACCCATTTATTGAGTCACGAAACCGTGCGTATTTTTTGTTTTCTATGATGAACTACTCATAAAATATCGTTGTCTCTCTATTATAATTATTTGTTTATCTTTCATATTTTTATAATTAAAGGTTTGAGATGTAGGGAATATCTTAAAATTAAATTACTCATTAGATAAACGACAAGCACGAATTGAATACAAGAGGATATTTGATCGATAAGGAAAAAGCTTCATTTTTACGTACATAAAAACGTAAAGCAAGCATAATACAACGTGCTAACTTTATTTCCACATACACTCCATAATCCTACGTAAATAGTCAGCTTTCCATGCAAGTATTACAATTACTTGCATCTTAAACCAAAACACAAATAATTAAAAACATACAAATCAAATCTGCATTAAACCTTCTTAACAAACTTCTGCAATATCTCTGATCTTTGTCGTCTCAATCATCTGTTTATCTTTTATATTCATTGTAACTGATATTTTGATCGATCAAAGATAGACAAATGATTGAAACCAAGGAAGTACGATTATTCCTGCCTAGGTGTGTTGAGAAGCATGAAACCTCCTAATAAAGGCAGAGGCCTTCCAATCAATGCCAGGCTCTGTCATCCAATACTCATCGTCGACCAGCCTCGCTCTTCTCAAGCTCATCGCCTCATCCCCTGAGTCGTCGACAACAATGTCATGACTGCCCCAACGCCTTCGGAATATGTCCAAGAAGATATACAAGCAAGAGTACTTACCATGCCTATTTTTGCCCATTTTTGCCTATTGTCGGTAGAGGACACTCCTGGTCAATACTAGATCGAAAAAATCAATAGTAAAATTATTATTTGATGTAATTTGAGGATGGTATATATGTATTATTTTTGGTGCTATGGCCTATGGTATTGTCAAGCGGTCTTATATATAGAAAGTGAGGCTAGTAAAGATTGTTGATTTGTAAGGGTGTTATTAGGAGTTAAATAATAGTTGGCTTTAGGAGGTTGTTGTGGAATATTTTTTCTTCTTAGCAAAGACATTAAGGTAAGACATATAAAGATGTGATTACCAAGGCCAAAGGTCCTAAATTAAACCATGTAGTCATTTGCCCATTTGGAACCTAATTGCACATTATTTCAACCATCTTTTATTCTTGTTAGTTTTTAGTAATAAACACTTTTTATTTTTTGTATTTTTTTAAAAAGGGCCTTGTTTAGGGAGAGATTCGATTATCGGAATTGACCGTTATCTATCGATAATAAGTTTCATCGGAGTGTTTAAAAGCAATTTTAAATAGTTTTCAAAATAAGAATTTCTTTTAAATTCATTAGAGTAATATTTTAAAGGGTTTTTTTTAACATTTTTATGTTATTTTTATTTGCTTTAAATACAAAATTTTACGAAGTAATAAATTTACCTATTTTCGGGTCGGGATACGGATTTTGCGGGTCTTGACTTTAAATATGCGGGTTATTATCAGGTCGGGTCGGCTTCGGGTTCAGGTTGAAAAGAGCGGGTTATTTTCAGGCGGATTTCAGTCGATTTTTCGATCGGGTCACCTATGGTACGTACTTTGGATCAAGTTATTTAGAACGGGTCATTTTTACCAAGTTCAGTACTACTACATGATCACCTATTCAACACTGACGGGGCTTTTACTCAACACTGACGGGGCTTTTACTCACCTATTCGTTGGACTGCGCCTCCTCATGGGGTGGCTTTTACTCAACACTGACGGGGCTTCCAAAGGAAATCCGGGTCTAGCTGGGAGTGGTGGTCTTATCCGTGATGCCGCGGGTAATTTTGTTACAGCATACACATTCTCGTGTGGGATTTGTAACTCCATGAGAGCAGGGATGAGGGCACTTGTAGTCGGACTCGAACGAGCACGCTCGATGGGGATTAGTAGCTTGCTTGTGCATATGGACAACTCTTCTTGTGTGGATTTCGTACAAAAGGAGCAGCTCCTTAGTAACAGTCTTCGCCCGCTAGTTCAAAGGTGTATTGATCTTATTAACCTTGACGGGTGGACGGTCAAAATAGATCATGTTTTTCGAGAAGCTAATAGAGCCGCAGATTGGTTTGCTAATGCCGGATCCGGAGTCAATGCTGATACAACAATCACCTACTTTGAGGACCCTCCGGAGGGAGTTCGTAGCATTCTTCGTGAAGATCTCTTAGAGCATGTGTAGTAAGGGCTCTCCAAGTGCTCTCCATTGTGCTCTCCAATTGGTCCCTACAATTGGAGAGCACAATAAGGGTGTTTTTCACCTACAATAAGAGCTCTCCAAGGAGAGAGAAGGTGCTCTCCATGAAAAAAAATGAAGAGGAGCTCTCTTGGTGCTCTTGGGGAAGAGCAAAGGAGAGCACTTGGAGTGCTAGCTCTCCATTTAATATGTGAGTGAAGAAATTTTTTTTGCAATTTTTTTTAATGTAAAACATAAAAAAGTGGGTCCAATATTTTAAATGGAGAGCACATCTAAGAGTTTTATTATTGTAGAAGAAAATTTGATGTTAGCTCTCTAATGTGAGAGAGTGTAAATGGAGAGCAAAATAGGTGCTCTCCATATTTCATTAGTGTACATGCTCTTAGGGGTTGCTCTTCCCCGATTAGTTAGCATCTAGTTTTATTTCTTTTATCGGGGCTTCGCCCCTCTTTTGCACCAAAAAAAAAAATGATCACCTATTCACCTTACACAACTTAAAAGTAACTTGGGCCGGTACCTGCATAGCCCAACTCCATTTTTTTTAACACAGTAAAAATTTACCGCACCCGTAAATGTACTCTCCATATAATGATGAATCAACTCAATTACTACTTCGTACATCCCAATTCTCAAGTGAAAAAAACGTCATACGAATTCTTTCTCCTCCTGTTTCAACGCTTCCATCAATTTCCAGGTAAATTCCAGGTTAATTTTTCCTTTTACTTCTACAATTTAATCTACTATCAATTATCTTAGAATCAAATTCAACTGCATTCAATTGATTGTTGATTTATTGTGTTTGATCGACATACGGTAGAGTTATTTTTCCGTAGAGTTGATAGAGTTTACGATAATTAGATGTATTTTATACTCCTTCCGTCTCACTCATTTATTTACCGTTACTAAAATATCCGTCCCATAGGAAAAGAAAAGGTAAACAATTGATTGATACGGAACGAGTGTTTTTTTTTTTTTAATTTTAACTGGATCCTGACGCGATTGACATGAATAGTTGATTGATTTGGTCGATGCTTGATTGAAATTAGGGTTTACTGACCTAATTAGAAGAAGAAAAAATGAATGGAGAATTGGGGAATGTGAAGAAGTGGGTGGTGATTTATCCGATTTATATCAATTCAAAGAAAACTATTGCTGAAGGTCGAAGAATTTGTGCTACTAAAGCTTGTGAAACCCCTAATTGTACTGAGATTTCTGATTGTTGTCGACATCTTAAATTGCCTGCTGCTATCGAGGTTTGGCTCGTCCTTTTCAATTCTTTATTGTTGATTTTTGTGAATCTTGTGGATTTGGAAAAGTAAATGGTGTGTGAAGATTGAATTTTGTTTGGTTTGGTAGCTTGATAAAGCGTATCCGAGAGATTTTATGCAAAGGGGGAGAGTAAGAGTGATGCTGAAAAGAGAAGATGGCAGTTTAACAAATCCTGAGATTTCGTCAAGTAATGATCCCTCTTTTCTGATAAACTCTTTTTGTTTGCGCTTGGCATTGTATTTGGTGATTATTGATTTTTTGTATTAATTATTGGTATTTTCTTGACTGGATGATCGGAATTTTAGTACAAATGTCAGTTTCGTTTTCAATTCTTTGATTCTTGATGGTTGAGTTTTCGATGGAGCATTCTGTTTGCAGGTTCTAATTACGTATACAAGCACTTCTGTGAAATGAGGTTCAATGTAGGACTGATTTTGTTTTGGGGGAGTGGAGGGTACTGTCGATTGTAGATTAGTTGGGTGGTGTTAAGACTGCTAAGACATGATGGGGATGTAGTTATTAAGAGTTGATTGTTTCTTAGGATACACCGTTACAGGATACATGGCCATTTTTTATGATGAGCGTAATGGAATAATTAGCACGATGTGTTGGTGGTTGCGCAAAACCAGAGGTGATTGCATCACTTGTTTTGTTTGCTTGAATCCTAAGATGATTACGCTACTTGGTTCGTGTTCTTCAGCTGTTTATTTTTGTTTCTAGACTATGGTTGAATCCTAAGATGATTGCGCTACTTGCAATGTTGTTAGGATCGGGATCCTACTTTGGATCGATGAGCTTAGTAGGATCGAATCGGTAGGATCGGATCGTAGGAATCGTAAGATCCTACAAATTAACTAAAATACATAATTATGTTATCAAATATGTTAAAATCTCGTGTTTAATTCTCAAAACACCATTATCTTAGCATGTGCCCCTAAATTATTCCCGTTTATAGTAAATATATCTATCTTAAGAGTCATATATAGATTCAGGTAACTGGAAAATTTGATATGTTAATAATGTAGGATCGGATCGTATAATCGTAGGATCGTAGGATCGGGTTAAGATTCTACTTTAAACAAATTCTGGACAAGTAGAATCGTAAGATCCTACAAATTTAAGATCCTACCTAGGATCGGGATCGGTCACCACGTTTTGGATCGTAGAATCGTAAGATCCTACGATCCGGATCGAGAGTTTAACAACAATGGCTACTTGGTTCGTGTTCTGCAGCTGTTTGTTTTTGTTGCTAGGGTATGGTTGAGTCCTAAGATGATTCGATCACTTGGTTTGTGTGCTCCGGCTTGTGCTTTCTGTTGCTAGACTATGCTTGAGTCCTAAGATGATTGCATCACATGGCTTGTGTGTTTTGGTTTGTGCTTTTTGTTGCTAGATGCCTAGACTTTGAGCTTTTTTTTTGTTTTATTGCTTTGTAAGAGATTGGCAAGCTATTACATAAAGTCCGTGATGCTTTAATTGAACCTAGTAATCCGAAAACATGCTATTAAAGTTTATAACAATTAAAGCGGGAGAGTTTTAATGTGCCTTTCTCCTCACTAATGATGAGCTCATCCAACAATATCCTTTGTTTGTAACTTTGTTTTATTTTTTACCTTTAATAAGGCCTTTACTGGAGACATATTGAGAGGGGGAGGGGGACTTTACCTATATTGACTTCCATAATGGGAAGGAACATAAAAGTTATTAATTTGGGACAAGCTTGATTTGTGAAGAGGAACATTAAATTTCTTTAATTTGGCACGAGTTTGATATGGAGGAACATAAAAGTTTTTTGTGATTTTTTCCTGTTTGCAACTATGTTTTTCACCTATCTTGCTTCATTAGTCATGTTTTCCCTTCTCTGACCTTTATTGTGTGAGACCTGTAAGCAAGAATAACCTCTGATTTATGGTTAATTTTTCATCTATCACTTATATGGAGATGTGGTCAGGGGCTTGGGGCTTAGTAGCTATTGATTTCAAGTGGGAACATAAAATGATAAGATTCTTGCTCCGATAATAATCATATTACGTCCAACCTACCGTAGGACTGTCACGCCCATAACCCACCTCCGTGTCCAAGTTTCTGCCTTTAAAATAACAAGTTTCTGCCTTAACAATTTACTTTGTCCAGAAATATTAAACATCAAGTTGCCACCATAACTCCTGCGAAAAGCCATTTAGGTTCAAGTTAACTGTTTCCAGGTTTTTCTTAGAGAACTATAAATAGATAAAACGATTGAAAAAAGTACATTTGAGGATGGAGACGATCGTATTTGTGGAATGTATCCTTATCTCTCCTTGGTACAAGTTGGGTTCATTCTTAGATTTCTAGAGATGTACTCTTATTTGGAGGAAAAGATAGGAAATAGTTTGGATTACCGATGTCAAAAGATAGTTCCTTGGGCAGTTTGGTGGTGCATTTGGATTGGATGGGATAATTGTATTTTTGATGATGTTGCCTCTTCCCATCAATAGTTCAAGTTTCATTTTTTGAGGCCACTGTATAGCTGGAGCCATCTGCTTTACCCAAATCAGATGTTTGTAACCTGTCTTTTTACCCAGATAGCTTGACATGCATCATTATTCATTTCTTGTTTTGTATACGGATGGCACCTGTGACCTCCTCAGTCACACTCTTATCATATCTCTGGAATTTAGGTTGCTGAGCAACGTTTATTACATAAATCCCCTCCCTGTTCATAACTTAATATTCTTAGTAATTATGTAAATCTTCCTTGCTCATGTAACTTAGTTGGCACCTGCCGTTTTTTGATGCAGGAAAGCAATTGATGCTGCGGATTGCAGAACTGGTACCTCGGCACCCTGGAAGAGTTAAGAAGCAGGAAGCGGCTTCCAGTTCAAGCAACGCCCCTGCTAAATCTGGAAAGGGTGGGAAAAAGAAGAAATAGATTGGTTGGTTCACCTTTGGCTGACAAACTTCTAGTCTGAACAGAAATTGTAAATTGCTGGTTCAGAGTTTTCTCCAAATGTGGAGAGCATTTGAATGATTTTTTTGCTTAATTTTACGATACTTGAGTTAAACTTACCATAGTGTCTCCTTAGTCACTCAATGCTCGTTTTCCAACCGGCAATGTTCGTTTTTAGCTATAATGAAAAAAAATTCCAGGATTTGCTTTTATTAGAAGAATGTTGCAATTAGATCCGACAAATGGCTTTTTTTTTTTCTTTTCAGGTCTTTTTTTTTCCAGGTTAACACTTAGGTTGCGTCGTTTTTGGAATGTTTTTGTTCGGGTTATGGTATGTGCCTGATATGTTATTAGCAGGTTAGGGTAAGGGTAATTTGAATTTCAAAACCAGCAAATTTGGGTTTCGTCGAGTTATATTTGGGTTACTAAGTGCAGGTCGGGATAACTTTGCCTAGTCTATTCACAATCAGGGGGATTACAAACTTGTGCCATGATCATCTTTCTTAAGTGACTTCACTGGCTAAACTCGTTGACGTTTTTGTTCCATTAGTTATCCTCAGGAAAGTTGATGAACAAGCAGATAAATATTATTCTCAGGAATGTTGAACTAAGCAGCCTATATTCGGGATACTTTCATTGAACACAATAACATATTCGTGTATTCGACTGTTACTGTCATAAAGTTCAGCCAAGTTATAGTTACTACTTTACAGTAGTGTGCTTGAGATAGATTTCGTTTTACAGCAGCAGTTCACTCTTTTGATTCCCATTTTGGACAAGATTTCTGGGTGAAGTGCACCAATTATCATAACTTTGCATATTTACGTAGAGTGTCGCCTGCACTCTTGGCATTCTCCGGAACTGGAAGGTTGCAAAGCAGAGTTACTCTCGATGATGACACCAAAGATCTGCTTTCCATATTGTCGGGATTCGTCTTCCAAAGTCGCACTTCCCAGACCTGCCATAGAATTTGCGACCAAGAATTTGTTAGATCAAATGTGCGTGCTAAGTAATTGTCAAGAAACCAACAATTCAAACTCGATACTACACTTATTTTCTTAGTATAGTTTCCCTCGACTAGGCTCAAGGGACAACATTATGTTTCTAGTTCGCCACAGTTGACACAACTTTTTCTGATTTCTCGTTTACCAAGAACGAGACACAGTTGAAGCCAATACACGCTGGAACTAGAAATACTCTTATGTGAGCTTAGGAGAAGTCTGATTATTCTTAATTCATACTCGTATGAGTTATGTCCAAGGTTTCGAAAGTCCAGTTCTTGTTGATGCTTTCAGGTGAATGAAATGTATCACATGCATTACGAGAGGTAGGTGCGACATTTGGAGTGTTTGGTGTGTTTTAAAGGGATATGGGTAGATTTAAAATGCAGGATTGCAGGGCACCTAGCTCATTCTCAGTGGATCCATCATCCATGGACCACTCTTTAAAACTGTCCTTTATGAGGAACTAATTAGGCGGCCTTTCGTTCATTCCAATGTCTTGCAGCTACATTACTATCCTACGACCTACGCCCCAACCCCACCGCTTCAAAGACAATTACATAGGGAGGATATTGAATGTAAGGATTGCTCATATGCAACCAAATAATGCTACTTCGCAATAGAAGTGAGTACTCGGAGTAGTCTATGGAAGCGAATTATCATTTATCAGTTCCTAGTTCCTTCAAATACTCCCAGTTTTACCAGCAAAATTACAGTGTTACAAAGTAAAGAATCATAAACATTATGTCTTTCATTTCATAGGCCCTTTTTATCCATCTACCCCCTCCGTCTCAATCATTTTTGTTTACCATTTGAATAAAATACCCCTCACAATGAATATATAAAAGGTAAACAAAAGACTGAGACGGAACGAGTACCTTTCATTCATGAACTAACTAGAAGTGAGGTTAGCATTCTTTGACCTTTAGTAGGTGGGACAATTCTTTCAATCTTTCTCATAGCCTGTTAAACTAACTTATGAATGTTATGATGTCTCCATCTAGTAAATGGCCTGGACCCATCACTAATAAAACCTATGTACTCGTGTTTCGAGGGATTGGTCTATTTGTGTTCAGCATTTACAGAGTACTTCGTAACATTTTCATACGAAACTGCGTGCCATTGCCAACAGAAATGGCAATTAGACACCGTACCTAATAAAATTGTCGAAGCTAACGCTATATAGCTCAAAAAGAATAAGGGTATGTAGAGGAGGACCTGAATGGTTCGGCCGAGGTTAAGTGGAACAGCCTCAGCTAGAACAAGATCACCAAGGTCAGCCCGCTTGATGTGGTCTATGCTAAGGTGAATACCTGCCACCCGCTTTAACCCGTTTGCCAAGTGTGCTCCCATACTCGCTAGCGACTCCGCTATCATTGCTGATACTCCTCCATGTAACACCTTGAAGGGCTACCAATTATGCATATAAAATCCACATTTAGTAAAACATCATATATCCTACATTCCTATAAAACTTTGCCTATCTGAATTGGTATTTACTAATTTGGGTAAGTTAGCTACCTTATACCCTTAATTTGATACTATATATACCAATGGTAAGTTTGGTATAAAATGATTGGATATGTCACCAATTCAATTATTTCGTTTGTCCTATCCGACACGAATTACAACAACGATTTTGATATCGACATTTTCTATACGTCTCAAATAGATGGATACAATTGTAATTATGTATTTTCTGATAACACAAAGAGACTGCTTGCAGATAACCCGTATATTAACCACATGTTATTTTTACAATCGAAATTCTTATGGTGAGATGGACCTATTGATAATCCATAAAATTCTCGAATTAAATCAAACCAAGGGATTAGTTGACCTCCTTAAACTCCGGCTAATTAAAACACATGGTTAATTACTCACTAATACTTGCACATGCATCATGCATCATGCACGTATGGTGCCAACATGTATGAATCTCACTATTTCCAAAAATATATTACTAAGTCTAAAAACAGTATTAGCTTATACTGTATCGTTCTTGTGACTCATTTTACAACAAAGTCAACTACTACTACTACTAAAAAAGGGGATGATGTCAGCTTGATTAGTTGGTAAAGTCATGATGAGTTTTAAATCCCGCCAGTTGCAAAATCGACCTTGTGAGTTGTGACTCCGTTTACACCGAAAGAAAAGGCCAGGATTCTAGTTTTTAATAGTAAAGGCATAAAAGAAAGGAAAAGGGAATAACCTGGCAACATTTGTAGGTAACAAGGAGACGACCAGTGATCTTAGAAGGAGAAAGCTCTTCGATTTCGAAACCGATAGCATGGAGAGGATAATCAAGCTCCCTTGTCTTGGAAACTTGAGATGGGATTGATGAAGATGATGATGAAATTGTTGAAGATGATGAAGGAGATGATGATGATGGTGGGGGTTGGTGTTCCATCGCTTTTGTTTGTAGTATTATACAAACAGTTGTCCTACTTTGAACTTTATATGGATGGAAGGGATTTAAATGGATTTTACTTGGACAAAAGTTGACTAGTTTTATAGTGCTGCCCACGGTTATTTGTTTACTTTTATTTTGACTAGTTGGTTGCATCGTGCGCGTTGCGCACGATACCCCAAGATAGTTTAAACGATTTCTTAGCGTATGTTAAGTTCACTCGTCCTCGAAGATTTGTGCGGTATCTTTTAATAGAGTTAGCACAACAAAATGTATCAAATGCCAAATAGGTTAATACTCGTACAAAGTGAACATTCTAGGGTAAAGTTAATAGCTCACATTAAACTAACCATAAGAACGTGTAAGGTTTTCAAATTCTTAGTAAATTAACCAGTTTTGCAAATAGAGTACATACACAGGAGGGATGTAAATTAGAAGTGAATCTATGAATTACTTCCTCTTGAAAGACGATTCTTTGGTAATTAACCTATTTGCTGCCCGACGAAACTTAAGTATTCCCCTTGTCAATCGCCTTCATTCAAATAGAATATGACCCAACTTTATCATTGAGGTCTTTCACAAACTTCTTTTCTTGTTTCATGGAAGCTGCAAGACACATCAAAATTTCAGAGAAAAAAGAATTTTCTTAAAAAAAATCTAGATCATAGCTTATATGTTCAATGTTCAAATTTTATTAAGAATCTTTTGAGTTTGTCATGCCATTCAAATACATGTAAGCTCAAGTGGATGCAATTCTCTTAATTTGAAACCCAACCCAACTGTAATGGCCTAAGCGTCCTTTCTCTTAATGTGAAAAAAAAAATAAGGGTGTTTAGTCATAGGACAAATTGTGCGAATATTTTATAGAATTGGGATCTTTGATTGACGACGTAAAGAGTAAAGAATTTATAATTTTCAAAGGGATAGTTATAGAATGAACCTTGAAGTTAATAGCTAATTCATATTCTGGTCACAGTAGAAGATTTATGAAGTCAGGATTAATAATAAAGGGTCTCGTAATCAATCAAAACGAAATATGGGAAAAAAATCTTGTTAAATCAATGTTGTTACATCTTAGCTTGAAACACCGCAACATATATTCGCAAATCAATACACTCTCATTTTTGTTTTCTGGGAAGAATACAAATATGGAGCTATTATGTACACTACAAAATAATTTAGTAATATATGATGGTACGACAATCCGAGAGTTGGGAGCCTGTTTCCGAGTGTCAATAAATGCTCCCTTAAATAATGAAATACTCCGTACTTCCGAGAGTTGGGAGCCTGTTTCCGAGTGTCAATAAATGCTCCCTCAAATACCTTAGCTTGGCGCACCGGTTAAGGTGTTGCTTTGTGACCGTGAGGTCATGGGTTCAAGTCCTTGGAGCGGTCTCTTGCCAAAATGGCAAGGGAAGGCTTGCTCCAATTAAACCCTTGTGGTGGGACCCTTCCCTGGACCCTCGCCTAGCGGTGACGCCATCGTGCACCGGGCCGCCCTTTATCCATGTCTGGCACGACTTCAAGGACATGGGTAAGGAGTCTTACCCAACAGTTTCCAACCCCATGCTGCTCCTAAATCTTAATAATGGAGGTAGAGAGACTCACTTGACAGAGTATAGAAACAAAATCATGTATGAAGCACAAAATATGATTTTTGACTATTGTAATCC
>JAGPOY010004864.1:0-11520 GCA_018983105.1 Silene uniflora | reverse complement strand
TAGGGTTTTGACAAGTGAGTCGGGGATTCCACCGCCTCTTAGGAGTGTTTTGTTTGGCAGTGTTACTTTGGAACAATTAGTGGATATTTCGGGTAGGGGGGAAGATGTGTTGGCTGCTAAAGTTGCGTATGAGGTTCTTTATAGGGTGTGCATTGATCCTTCCAATGGGCTTATGCCTGACCCGAAGAGAAAGCCGGTTCCATTGAAGGGAAACCACAAGCGGTTAGTTGATCTTATGAAAAAGCTTAGAGCAACAGATGTTGAGTATCACAAGAGGTTGCTTTTGGCAATTGTAGATGGGAGAGCAGCACTTGCTTCATCTTACTTGGATCAATTCCCTTTTAATCTTGAGGATCATATGTCGCCTAAGTGGTGAGACTTCACTTTTATTGTCAATCATACTTACTGCTTATTTGTTTGGTGATATATTTTGCTATTGCTTTTAGTTTAAATTACGTGTCGTGGCCCTTGGGCGTACTTAAGCACAAGAATCATTGAGGTAGTAGCCAAAACGCCTTAGCTTTCTTCTAGTTCTTTTATTATGCCCTTCCCGTTGATCCTTTATACATACTTTATACTCCGTAGCTTTTATTTAGGTAAACTCTTGTTAAACGCAATATAGGGTAGAAGACAGTTTTATTATAACAATACAAATTTCATTGTAAAGGTAGTGTGCCTTGTGTGTTGTGTGACTGAGCTGTGCGCTTTCAGCTTGCGCATCCTGGCCAAGAGCCTTTGCTGCATTGGTGCCTTGTGCCTTGTAAAACTAAGTCATTGTTTTCATCCAGTGTGGTCTGTAATGTTTTTTTGGTTTTCAGGCTATCGGCTGTTACTCTGGCTGCAAAGGTGGTTTCATCTGTAAGAGAGGGGATTGTGTGGGATTTCCTTGCCGAGCAAACTGCTGAGTTGTTAACTTTTGAGAATACAGATGTCCAGAATGTCTATAATTGTGTATGCCTTCGTTCATTCAGTCGTCTAGTAGTCAATAAGGGGCTGCTTCATTCCGATCCTTTGATCAAGCATGGTACTTTACGGCTTCTTTTGGAGGTTCTGACATTGTTCAGCTCCTTCATGGATGCAGTAAGTCTTAACGGATTGTCGTCTCTCAAGCAGAAATTAAAGGACGAAGTTCGAATTTCTCTCCCCGACTCTCAAGTTTTGTTTACACTGATCAGTTCAGTTAGTTCTATTTACCAAAACTTTGCATCTCGGAAAAGAGCATATTCGGAAGACTTATGTGCACAGAAAGCCATTTCGAAAAAAAGACGGAAAACTGATACTAACCATGACGATGGTGACATTTGTGTGGGTGGGCTACATTCTGCTGCTGATAGTAAAAAAATAGGGGAGGCAGTTACATTGTTTGCATCAGGTAATGAAACTGATGACAGCGTTCTGTCGGAAATCTGGGATTCAGACGAAACCTTTCTCACACTATATGTGGAAAATAGGGGTGATGTATTTTTCCATTGTAAGGTGCTTGAGGCTCTCAAGATCTATCATGTAAGTTTCTCCCTGTACAAAGATATTGTGTTGGTCATTCCAAGGCCTAAATTTCTTTTAAATTGGCTCTGTTTTGTCTTTCATGATGATACAGTATGGAGTTCTAATAGCAATAACTAGTAGATTTGTCCATAGTGTATTGTTTCGTTTTTTAGTATATTTGAAAAACACGTAAAATTTTTGGTCAAGCAAAAGAGAAGGGTAAAAGGTGGATTGTGGATTGGCAGTTTTTTTTGTTTTCTCAATATCCCTGATTGTTGCATGTCCTTTGTACTTTTTCACTTTCTTAACTGTAAGTTCTAAACTCGTAACGAAGTTCAAATGATTATTTGAGAATTATCTGTGTTGATGACATGGACTGATTCATAATTTCTACTCTCAACGCAGCGAAATTTGATTGATGTTTTGGAAGTGTCTTATGATGTTCTGAAAATCCTTCCAAGTGATCCATTAGAGTTGCCAAGTATTCTTCAACAATATTTGTTGACCATGCTGATAGAACACTTTGGTTGTTCCTCAGAGCTGGATCTTTCATGTACTATGCTGCCGCCTATCTATAAGCATCTGCAGTCTTTGCTTGTTTTGTTCTTACATTCACCGATCAAAGACATAAGACAACAAGCATATATTTTGGCAAAAGCAGCAATGATGAGCACTGGTGCCTTTGACAACAACTCATGGGAAACCGGCTCATGGTTTTTGTTTTTACCTGGAAATATTGGGCCTGATGATTGTTGTAGATACACTGAGAGTAAATCACTTCTGTCCTTGTCTACACCAATTGTTTCTTTCCTATGTGATGCTGTATCTACTGTGGGCAATAACTTGGTAAAATATTGGGATATTTTGAAGCGTCAACACTCATTTGTGGACACCGGAAAAGGTATTAATTCAAAGATAATTTGTGTCTTGTTACTCACTTAGCTGCTAATATTCTGTACACATCAATAGGGACTGTCGCGGTTAAACATCCATGTGCATATATATATTTTCTTAATGCCACGCTTACTCTTTGATTAATCAGTTAGGGCTATGTCATCATACGTGTAGGCATTCTACATGTACGCTTGAAAAAAGTATGCTTTTGTGAAATGGAAATTTAGATTTCAATATCATTTCTGACCTATGTATACGGATATTAACGTGGGGCGACAGTGATATTTGTCTAACAAGAACAAGCATGGGTTGATTCGATTTTATCTGTGAATCTGTGATTATTTTCAATGGTGCTGGCGTAAGTGCGTAACTGTGTCTTAAAGAGAGAAAAAGGTGTATAAAAACGGATTGGTGGTGTAACCAATATTTCTGAAATGGATTAGAATTTAGAAGTAGGCTGATTTGAAAAAAAAGGAAAAAGTAGTCTCAATTTTTTAAACCGATCTTCCTTACTTGTGGAGCCATGATTCTACTGCCTGCCTTAAGCTACAGTGACCTTTTGTTTTGACATTTCAGTTGGTTAAGAGTTAAGACGCCTTTTAATATTTCATGGTTAAACTGAGTTGTTAATTTGAGCATTTTTCTAATATCCCACCCTTTGTTCCTTGATAGAGAAGAATGTTGATGTTAGTCCACTCATTGTCTGCATTCTTGAGAAGTGTTTGAGGCTGCTTGGCTCAGGCTCAGGAACATTCACGTTGCCTGAAAAATCATCGATATCTGTGTATGTCTGTAATACATTAAGGTATCTGTTGCAAACCCAGGTAAACATAATAACTTTGACCTCAGCTCTTTGCATTTGTAAATTAGCTTGTGACACTTCAATTTTCAGGTTGAAGCTGGAAGCTTAGCTGCTATCATTCATCAGTTCTTATCAGAGAAACTTGAGGATCATAACTCTACAGTTGCTGATGCGGAAAGTCGCTTTTGTGAATGGAAGCCGTTGATTGATTTAATGTTATTTTCACAGAGTATCCAGTGCCAGGAAGCTTTAAATAGTTGTTCTACTGCTACAGTTTCTCAAGAGGGTAATCAATCTTTTGCTGATACACTTGCTGAAGTGAACATCCTCTTGAGTGCAGGGAATAAAGGTTCTGAAATGCTTAAAGCAGCTTACTTCACCATAATATGCTCTTCTCCTGATGACTTGCTGCAATATTTTCCGCAAGTTATGATTCTTTCTGGAAAAATACCCGGGTTTCATCACTATGTCATGAACTACTTGGGTTTTGATCACGGTGTTATGACACGAATTTCTGACTTATGGCCTGACATGTTCCGTTCTGCACTTAAAAAGAGTCTAGTATCATCTGTTGAGGTGTCAGAAATTAAAGGGAAACCGTCTTCATATTGGACGATGGGAACAAATGTTGAAACAGTAGAATATGGTTCAAATATTTTTGGTTCCTTTCTGATAGAAGCACCTTTTCATATACTATTCCCAGCATTAGTCTTCTGTGGCCAGGAAAGCTGTTTGGAAATTGAGGAATTTCTTATAGCTAAGGCATCTAACCTAACAACCGAACAATTCATCTCTTCACTGCGACTGGTGCTCTTTTGGTTTAATCAGATACATTTCTCTTATAGAAAAGGTCCATCTGAACAGCATGAATGGCGTTCTGAAGTATGTTATAAACTGGTGGAGCACATTTTGGGGCTAATGTCTTCTCTTAAAGTAGGTCAAGAGGTAGCGAAACTGATTTTCGTTCACCCTGCAGTGACATCAGCTTTATCATATCCTTTTAAAAGTAGTTATGAGCTCACTGAAGAAATCATAAAAGATTGCTCAGAAGGGCTTCTACACAGCTTTGTAGAAAAACTTTCTAAAACAGAGCTTCATGCTGTCAAGTTGTTGACCACAACTTGTGAACACCTGTTAGCTATGTGTAGCAGGTTAAATTCGTCATCCCTGTATACTGATTGCAAGGAAAATATTGCGAAATCTTTTAAGAACTTTGTGCAGTGGCTATTTTCAATATTCAAAGACAGATTTTATCTGTGCTACAATTCCCAAAAGATGACCTTGTTGCCAATCTTATACGTGGTTGTTGCTTTGATGCGCTTCATATCACCAATTGATATCCTTGAATTAGCAAATTGGATCATTACTAGTATAGAACGTTCTGATTCCATGGGTTTTGAGGCCTCCAATCTTTCTCCTGTATGTTTGGCATTTTCTTTGGGCTGTGCAGCTTTCGACTTGGTATCTCAGTTTGTAGAATCTCCAGATATGAAGGTGCTGGCTAGTAACCTATTCTGGGCAATAAGAATGAAAGGTCTTGATGCCTCTTTATTCCAAAGCATTTATCTTAAGGCGTTTCATTCTGCAACAATATGCAAAGCTGACATAGCGGATATATGCTTGGTTAAAGCTCTCAATGTTGCTCAGAGCTTGCTTGATAGGCAAGAACTCCTTCCATTTAGCATGGAAATTACTCGAGTAATATTTTGTACTCCCACCAATATAGTATCACATTGTGTCGATGGAATTAACAGTACCAAGGCAAAGTTATTATGTCTCTTGATTGAGTTGAGTCCATTACATTCTTCAATTTTTGGTCGCTTGCTTTCTGAAACATTGAGCAAATGTAATCTCCAGAGGGTAAATGCAGGTCCAGAATGCATTAGTAGGGTTATTTCAGATGATGTGTATGTGATGCTATTGCCTGCTGCAATTTCATTCATTAACTCTTCGAGGACGAAATTCAATGCACAATCCTCCAGGGATACTGAAGTGATTTCTGCTTTTTACTCAAGGCTTCTCATTAATGGTTTTATTAATTGGAAAGACTTTGTTTCTAAAGCTATATTTATGGTGGAGTATCGTGACTTCTCGAGTTCTTCAGTTACGGATATTCATGATCTTTATTGTAGTAGTCTCCTCGGAAAAGCAGTTAATATGTTACAGTCATACTTCACTTCAATTGAGGGTAATAGTAACGAGAGTGATAAGCTGTTTAGTTCAATTTGCCCTTGTTCTGGTGCTTTGGAAAGTTTCTTGGACTTTGATATGGGGAATATCGATTCAGTTGAAGAACTATTGGGCTTAACTAATAGAGCAGTGGCCAAAATATCTTTGTGTCTGATGATTTTGTTCCCGGAGGATTGTGACAAACATCCATCAAGCGAGACAAGTGTTGAAAAGGAATCTGTTTCAGGCCAGAGCAATGGAAATTCTCTAAGAGTGAGGTTTCTTGACATGTTAGTTCGTGTTTGGCAACAACTTGTAAAGAAATTTCCATTCACCCTTAAAAACCGGGACCAAGAGGCTCCCATCTTTTTGCTGTTAAGATCTCTTGAAGTCTTTGCATTAAGATGTATATCTACATTGACATTGAAGATGCAGAATGTCTTGATTCAGATGCGCCCGCTTCCCTATGTGGTAGAAATCACAAAGGCTGCTCTGCTTCATAGGTTTTGGGACCCCACAACGCTAGAAACTCTTCGTTACATTTTACTTTCTCTATCTGATGGGGATTTGCCTGTAGTTTTAATTCTACAGCTGCTTCTTGGGCATTCTCAGCTGTCCTCGGCTCTCACAAGTGTTAGTGGCTCATCCGACTTTGCTGTGTCTGGGATAGCTGTGAAGCCCATATCTAGCTTTTTAAAGTCATTTGTAATTCCCACTGAGAAGGTCCCTAAAGAACCTGAAAGATACAAGAGTGTGCTGGAAGTTATCAAATTACTGAGACAACTATTTCACTTAAGAACTCGTCAGGGTGGTTCACTTTCTGAAGATGACTTGGGTGTGAACTTGAGTGATTTGGTTTTGCTGCTTCTGTCCTCGTATAGTGCCACCCTTGGTGAGATTGATATGGAGATTCATAGCGTTCTTTCCGAGATTGAGTCCATGGGTCACAAAAAAATTGCAGAGCTGGATTACCTGTGGGGAAGTTCCCTGTCTCTTAGACAAGAAAGCCACATGGGTAAAAATTTGTTAAATAATGATATGGGAGATGTGGAATTAGAGCGCAGGCGGAGTCAGTTTAGGGATAATATCCCAATTGACACTAAGTTATTAGTTGAGACAATAATCTATTTTCCATATAACAAGACTGCGAGTGAGAAGACTAAGTTCTTTGACAATGCTCTCTCTGATTATGTAAAGTATGATGCAAAGGTATTAGATATTCACTCTTATTTCATGGCTGTGTGGATTTGGTTATGGGTTTACTTGTTGATGTTCTGAGTCTAATTCTTTGTTGGATTCAATGCAGGGGAACATGAGTATAAGAAGATTTGAGCTTTATGATCCCGTGTTTGTTTTGTCTCTCTCAATTCATAGCTTGTCAATGGGCTACTTGGACCCCATAGAGTTTGCTGGTTTGGGTTTACTTGCTGTTGCAGTAGTGAGCATAGCATCAGTCGAAGATGGGATAAGAAAGTTGGGTTATGAGGTTCTTGGTAGATTCAATGAGGCATTGAAGGTAGAATTGCTATTTCATATCTGTTCCTCTCCCTGAGAAAAAACTGTCGATATTTACAAAGAAAGGCATTGTGTTTTTCTTTTCCGGTTTGGCATCGTGTGATTCTTCATTTCTTCTTGTAATTTTAGTGAGGAAATAGTTGAAAGGAAGTAGGCGTATATTTGTGCTAACTTTGAATTCGAAGGCATTCTTAATGCTGTTGGTGATAAAATTGGTTCGCGCGTGGTTCCTGATAGTGTGGCTTTATTATTGTAGTTATCTAGCTAGAGTAGAATTTATTTCTGACAATACCTTTTTGTTGTGTGTGTGTGTGTTTCAAATTTTGAAAGTGACTATTGTTGGTGATGGCAGAGTTCTCAAAAGAAAAGGGAAGTGACAAGGTTGAAGCTTTTGCTGACATACTTACAGAATGGGGTTGAAGAGGCATGGCAAAGAATCCCCACCATTTCTGCTGTATTTGTTGCTGAAGCTTCTGTTGTGTTGCTTGATCCTTCAAATGAACACTTTCTAGCTATAAGCAAATTCTTCTCTCAGACTTCTCGGATTGATTTGAAGGTTCCCTGGCAAAACTAAGATTTGTTAATAGTCTTCTTTCCATTGTTTTCTTGTGCGTATTCTGCTATATATGCTGTGATATAATGCCATTAGGCCCATTACTCATTATTTGCTATTTTTTTTTTTGCAGAAAATACCTTTTTTCCGTGATGCTTTTGGGACTGGCTCTGTGAATTACCGAACTGATAGGCTGTGGATGCTTAGGCTGTTGTATGCGGGGATTAATTGTGAAGATGACGCTCTAATCTTTATAAGAAATGCAGTTCCTGAGATTTTACTGAGTGATTATACCTCTTCTACTTCGGATATTGAATCAAAAGAGTTGATTCTTCAGGTAACGGGTTGCCAAACTACTACCAAAGTGTGAATCATTTGATTTGCTATTTCCTGCGTTTATGCTGTAACGTTGGTATTTCTGTGACTGTGAACTTGTTTGTTAAAGCTGAGACCTCGTGATCATTGGCTATTACCTTAAACTTGAAAGTCAATAGTTCGGATTTCACAAGAATAAGACTTACAACTGCAATGCATCCACCGGGGTTCACCATTCTCAGCTCACATCTCACATCTCACACTATAGTCACCAGATACTGAAAATTTATAGTTCTCAAAAGTACCTGTTTTTTGCTCTACACTGTCAACATTACCTCATCTTCTTTCCTTCTTAGTTATGCTGAAGACCAACTGTTGTGTAGTTCTGAATACTTCTGGCTTCTGTGGACTCACTAGAAAGTTACAGTTTTTAGATGACGTACACTAACCATTATTAGAGTGCCTTCAGTATACGACAGCATGTCCTTAGCCCTTTATAGGCCAACTTAAAGAGGTTTCTCCCTCACAACATCAGCGACTCCAGAATTCGGAATTATATCATGTTCTAAAGTATTGTGATGAATTCAAAGACTTATTGGCGTGTGGAGTGTCTGGATTAAATGATGCCAAAACAAACACATGTTTAAAACTTGGATGTGTTATCTATTCAGTGAAATAGCAGTTGATGTTGGCATGTATTCCAAACTCCTGCCAAGACATGATTCACAATTCTTTTTATAGCATCCTATATGCGCTGTGATAATGCCACAACCTCCTAGTGCTCATTGCATGGCAAGACGTGCCAATGGGTGAAGGGTTTGTTTATCCTATTGTGTGTCTTGTGTGTTACTACTTCTGTTTTTTATGTCATTCTCACTTTTCGAGACACTCGCGTTTCTTTTCAATATCTCTCAAACTACATAAGTAAATATTATAAAATGTATACTTATTCGAAAGCTCTTTCCGTAAGGAATTTAAAGGTATAGTTTATACGGTTTTTGGACAAATTTGCCTGTAAAAATTAAAGTCAAAGCTCATCTCGACAAATGAAACATCATATAAAAGAAAACGGAGGGGGTACACTGTTTACCTACTAACCTTGCTTTTTAACAAGCATTGTTAAGTTGGCATTTCTGAATGTACTGCTCCCAAGTCATTTTTTAACTAAGTTTTATGTACTTCCAACATTCTGATTAGTATAGCATATGAATCTTTGGTCTTCCGTTTGTTTATATTTTAATGGAAATTTTTGTATAATTTGCAGATAATGAAGAAATGTGTTAAAGAACAGACGATGGCACGTTATCTCATTGAGAACTGCTGTTTAATCTCATGGTTATCTTCAGTTCTGGCCTTGTCAATGAGTGCTACTGATGATGCTGATTTGTTTGCATCCAAAAACATCATAGTGGTGCTGGAGGTACTAAACATGCTAATACATACTGCTTTCTCATATCATAGCCGATTAAGATAGTTTTTTGCTCCCGTGTTTCTTATTCAGCCTATGTTGGTTTTGAAGAATTGTATAAGGTGAGAGGCATGGGGAGCATGGTGACCTTTTGAGTTTTGTTTGCATATTTAAGAATAGCTTTTAAACATCATATAGTAGTGGATAATCTGCATTTATTGTTGAGTCTTATTAGAAAAAGAAGTAATCAGAAAGAAAAATATGGAGATGAAAAGTTTTATACTTTTATGACAACAGCTTTAACGTTGCTTTATTGTGGTGTAACACTATTTTACTAAAATCTCAATTTCTCACTTGAAATTTGTAATGTTGTTCACAATGTATCCGAGCTTCCAGCTGTTTAGTCGCCTGTTGTAAACTTGTAATGCTACTAATGCTAGCTTTATGCTTGTAAAACTTGCACGACTCTGTCTTATTATTGATGTAACGTTGCTTTACTTTTTAAAGCAATTGTTTCTTTCACATGCTTTCAGAAACAGTGAACCCTTAATGTATGAAAGTTTCCCTGTTTTTAGAATATAACTCCTGAATGTCATAATACATAATGTCATCAAAGTTTATAACATTTTAGATGGCTTTAAATATTGCTTCAGCTTCAGGTGTTTAATTTTTTTTTTCTGACCTCAGATAGCCGAGGAGATTGTTTTATCAGGAAGCACCATGGAATGGTTTCAAAAGCATACGCTTGAACAGCTTTCTGATCTTTCATATCATCTCCTGAATCTATTGGTTACAAGGTCTAAGTTGTTTCCGAAGGATGGGTCGTCGCAAGTTATCATGCTGAAAGTGATTGGGTCAACTTTAGAGGTTTCACAGAAAAGGAATATTGACCTACCACATTTTACTCCATCTCTACGGTCTTTATATCAACTATATGAAGCTGTTGATGCAGTAAATAGTGAAAATTTAGAGCGGTGTGCTGAATGTGGACTGAAAGCAATACTTATGAGCACACCCCCTACTAACTTTGACATGGTATTTCAATCTCTTATCATGTTCTTTCCTTTTCCATATTGGCTGTTTATCCATGCTATTACTGATCACATGTTAGGTGAACCATATGCATCACCATCTTGGTTATAATTTATAAATGGTAAAAAGTCATCATGATGAGTGATGACACATCAGGCATTGTTACTCATTGTTCTGGTTCTTGATTGTTCATAAACGTGTGCATTTAGACTCTACTTTGTAGAATGATAAACTTGAGCTCAGAATATCTCTGTTATATCACCTGATCTAAAGTTACATAATATTAATAATGCAAATCAAGGTGGTGTATCATGTGTTATGGGCTTATGATGTGATGCTGACTGTGGCACGATTTATCGCGGTTTGATTGTATTCGTCATATTGGTGGAATCGGTTATGTATAGGATATAGATTAGTCGTATCAGTCAAATTCAACCAAGTATCGGTGAAACATTGGCTATTTTTGAAAGGCCTTCTATATCTTGGAAAAATTTTAGGCACAGCAAGCAGGAGAACTTAAAACCGGTCGGTGTTAAATACCAACAAACAATGCTTTGGTTTCTTAAGGACTCTTGCTTGAAGCGGATAGGGGGTCAAATGTTCGCTGCCTTACCCCTATTTAGACTGTTATCGTGGTACAAAATACATGGGTTCAAAATTTTGATGCATTCCACAAGTTGAGATACTTGCATTGTATGCTGTTTTTTTTTTTTTGACCTATAAATGACGTGCTCTCTCTCTTTTATCCAGGGCATGGAAGAGCTGTCAAAATTTCTGGTCTGGGCAGTTTCTACAGCTTTGCTCTTAGATTCTAGGCAGGCCAAGCGACAGATAGAGTCTTCATACTTTACTATGGGTGTTGAGAAACCCATGCTGGAAGACTCTATAAGTTCCACACTTTTACGTTGGCTTGTTGCCTCGGTAATCCTGCAGAGAGTTTCGGTCAGCCTTGGTGACTCAGGAGCTAGATTTTTTCAGAAAGGTGGAAAAGGAGAAACTTTGCTGTCATTTATGGGACATTTAAAGAGCGGAGATGGAGAAAGCAACCTTTGTTCGGGCAGCAGAGGAATTTTAGCTGCTAATATTTTGCATTTGCTACAGCGTCTTGACATGAACTACAGAGTGCTGCCTTCTGCTATTGCTGCACTCTCTATCCTACTTTCTGATCGGTTTATTTCAGGTATGATCACAGAGTCCTAACATTGATTGTAAGTGTAGTTTTGCTTCATTTACTAGCAATAGAATGGGCAAAAATGGCGCCGTGACTTAATTTTATTTATTTATTTTTTTGACCGAGAATAGCATTGAATGATTGCTGCTGCTTAATAAAAATATTCTCAATCACTC
>JAGPOY010004863.1:0-13334 GCA_018983105.1 Silene uniflora | reverse complement strand
CCATAAAGATCCTTGCTTGGCCATCCATGGAGGATTAGGTTAGGGAGGATGAAGGAGATGAAGTTTAGAGGGAGAAAGGGGAATGTAGAGAGTGGTGGGATAAGGTAGGATAAGATAGGAAATCCGAAATAAGGATTCTCGGGTGGGGACCGCGAGTCACTCGATCGAGTGGAACGTCACTCGGCCGAGTGGAAACCACTCGGTCGAGTAGACGCTTACTCGGCCGAGTGGAACTCACTCAGCTTAAACGTTCTACTCGGTCCGCTAAACACTCTACTCGGTACCCCAACCCCTCTACTCGGTCCCCTAAACTCTCCCTTTGGTCCACGGACACTCCACTATGACGTGTTAGGCTTCGAATGGCTTCTCGCTTGGTCTCCGGGACCGAGTACAAAGTCGGGTTCTTACAGGATGGGTGAGACTTTAGAAACCAATATAGAGGGTGCTATAAAATTTGACGGAGACATAGAGGAGACTACTAGCGTGGTTGAGAATCCTTTCTGTAGGGAAAATTTAGAACCCCTTTATGATTCTTCCACAGATAGTGAGGACGACTGGGAGGGTCTCTTTGAGAACTTCCCTACTGACGAGTCTAGTGATAAGGGGAGTGAGGAGAAAATTTTTGACTGTCTTGAGGTTAAATGGGATAGTTATGATGATATAGTAGACGAACCTATTATAGAGGACTCAATTGACCCAATTAAATTTATCGTCCCTTGCATTTGGGATGAATACCCACCTTCTCCTTTAGGAGACCAGATCCCTCCACCTCACAGGTTTTACCCGTCTAAGCATCTAAATTCTATTCGCGTTATCTTTCAGTCAAATGCTCCTGAGCTGCTTTATTTTCCACCTGCTGTTAATTTAAGCTTTTATATTCCGCCCTTAGCTGGAGGGAGGAATAATTTTGTGGATGTTTTTAGGAGATGTCATAGGAAATTCGTTAGACTTAAATGTTATTACATTTTAATTTCCTATGCTATCACTATTTTATGGTGCTACTTACAGTTTTGTGTAGCACATGCGCAGGTATTTGATCGGTTGTTGCGGTGCTTTGAGTTGTTTTGATGCGACAATGGCTCGATCGAGTCCTCTATATGCTCGATCGAGCGGTGACGCCTCCTCAAACACTCAATTAAGTGCTTTTTACCCTCGATCGAGCAACTCCGTTGCAGAAATACTCGATCGACCTAGTTCTCTTCCTCGATCGATGGGAATCTTACTATTTCTACTCGATCGACCTGTATTTTCGTCGATCGAGTACCCTGATTACCTCCCATATCTGGTTCGGTTTGGGGAGGTCCGTGGTACGTGCACTCTTGTAAGTTTCCGACTCACTCTCTCTAGTTTGCATTTCTTATCCTTTACTTTGTACAATGGGGACATTGTACAGTTTGGTCTGGGGAGGGTATATGCATCCATATCTTGCCTGCATATTTTTTTTCATGCATTTCTGTTATCACATTTATTGCATTTCCGTATGCATTGTTTGTTTCAATTTTAAAAAAAATCAAAAATCAGATAAAAAATAAAAAAATCATCAAAAATACAAAAGGCATGTTTACTTTTGCATTTAGGACAGGAACGGATGGTTAACCATGATGAAATTGCCTCTATGTTCTCTTTTCTTGTTTAAGCCTTGCATTGCTAACTCTTTCGTGTACAAACCTTGCATAATCTACGAGTTGTGGTTGAATTAAGCTGAACAAATAGACTTGACTTAGACATTTCGGCAACCTACTTATAAATTCTGAGGATTAAAGCCTAATAAACTGGTGACATTCATGACCGGTTTCATTTAAGAATTGTGAGTAGTACTCCTTGCATGACATGTAACATCAATTTGCATACGTATGAAATTCAATTGCTTCTTGCCTGCATACATTCGGGTTAGTGGCCGGTGTCACATGTTCGGAGAGTGCTTATGATGTCCCTTTCTTTCATTTTACCCATTAACTCCACATTAGCCAAATCTTGCCTTTTTGACCCCTTAGCTACATCCAAATTAAGCCTGCCTTGTCAAGCTAGTTTAATGTTGCTTCCGCGGGTATATCATGTATTGTGTTGGTTTGGTTTGGTTTGAATAGCCAGGAGTTGGTAATTTTGAAGAAAAAAAAGAAAAAAAAAACAAAGAAAAAATGAAAAAGAAAAGGAACAAAAAAAAGAATTGATTCATAAGTTTTACTCCTATTCTATCATATGTATTCATTTGAGGAGTTGATATTTTGGTCGAGTGAGTTGTTTACCGATCTTGGTAAATTATGCTATTATTTCCAGATGGTTTTGAAGAAGGAAGTTGTTATTTTGGTTTTGTCTAGGTTGCTAGCTTGGCTCTTACCTCCACTTCCCCAAAAATGTTTTGCCTCTTCTTACCCATTAGCTCACTTTCCCATATTTTGTAAGCACTCGGCATGTGATAGGACCTCGGTTGGTTGGAATGTATGTGTACGGTAGTTAGAATTGTCTATCATACTTTTATGCATGCATGTCTATGTGGGTCGAAGTTTAGGTGAGTGACTTCTCTTCTCTTTCTCTCTTGCACATATATTCGCTCGCCCGTTGCTTTGTCGAGAGAAGAGTGACCCGTAAGAGTCCGATTTCTATAAGTCTTGCAAAGTCGACAGTTCAGCTATTTTCATCCTTGTCATATATAACTCGTTTGCTTGGCTTTTGTACCTAGTTGTTGGCTATTTTGCATTAAATTGGTTTAGGCATTTTAGAGGCATAGTTAGCTCTGAGCTAATCCGCCGTTCCCTTTAGTTAATTTAGTGTGCTTAGTCTTTGTTTGCTTGAGGACAAGCAAAGGTTTGGTTTGGGGAAGTTTGATGCGTGCATTTCATATAGACTTTACGGTCCATTTCTACACGCATTTCTATGTCATTTAGGTGATATATTGTCACTTTATGCCCCGAATGTGCTACTTTGTACTGTTATTGATGTCTTGTAGGTACAAGCCAAGAAGTAGCGGAAACCAAGCCGAAACTGTCCCAAGTACGCGCATTTAGGAGATGAGTTGAGTCGGAGCTTGGAAACTACCATTTTGATACACGCGTAGAAGTAAGGGAGCTTAGAGGACAAAAGAAGAGCTTCACGCCGCTAGTGCCTACTTTGAAGAGCCATAACCTAAGTTCTACAAAAGATAATCAAGTGATTCAAATTGGAGATGAAAGCTTATCCTCTTAGCTTTCCAATGCCACAAAAATCGCTTGATTCGGACAAGTAACGAAGAAATGGCGGCCGTTTGAAGTTCAGTGCGCGAAGCAGGAATTACGCGCTGAGAAGTACACGATTGAGTACTCTATTCTGTTCGATCGAGAGCTTATTTGCTCGATCGAGTGGTTGTGAGAAAGGGAAGCCTCGATCGAGTACCTTACTTACTCGATCGAGTGATTGGTTGAAGAATTCTACTCGATCGAGAGGAATTTGTCCGTGACGCATTAGTTTTATTATAAATAAGGATTAGCGCTAATCAGAAAGGACATATCTCTCTTTACCTTATACCTTTACACTGTTAAACAATTTTTACGTTGCTTTGCTCTGGAATTCTGGGATCTGAACTTTCTTCTTTCCTTCTTTCGGTAATCAATCGATCTTGCTCTCCCTTTAATCCTTTCCCTTTATTTCTCTTAATCCCTTTCTTTAATTGTTGTTTATGTTTAATTGTTATTCTCGTTCTTTGATAGGCTATCGCACACCTATGCAAAAATACCCTAGAGTACAACAAGTAAATGTAGTATATAGGGGTCGAATTCCACAGAGAAGCTAGGTTGTTCTATTAAAATGCTATGAATAGTTTTTCTATCAAAGTCGATTTAATTGGTTTGTTGATTGATGATTTAAGATAAAAACAATAATGATAAAAACATCTAGGGAAGTCGGTTCAACATGTAACAATTGTGAATGCATATGACTAATATGATATAATAAAACATTGTTCATTGCTATGGGTTTAAATATCCGTCTCTCGACTTTATCAAAATAAACCAAACAAATAGAATAGTCTAACGATCTCTCGATATGATTAGGTTATTCTATTAATAACATGCAAATGTTCTACTTCAAATCCCGTGCCTCTCGACTTATAGGACGAGCAATTTAACCAACGATTGATTACGCGTTTTAGTCATCGATTAATGTGAACATAATTGAGCATGTGCTAGAAACATATGAACAACATTTTATATTTACCAATTATGTCATAATGCAAACTCATTTTATTACATGTCTCCCCTAGTCCCTAGACTAGAAAATTAGTTATGCATATTAAGATTAAAACTCAAAGACAATAATATAAATGACATAATGAAAATGTAACAATAAGAAAATAAGGAGGAATACTTATACCAAATGAAGAACAAAATACTTGAAGAACATAAACCAAAGGAAGCTTGTATTGAAAATGTAAACTATTGAAAGGTTACTAATGAGAATTACGAGAGAATAATATGAGAAGTTTTGTGTAAACTAAACTAAGGAAAGATGACAAGAGAAGGGAGAAAATAAGCTAAGGGAAGGTGTGTGTAGGTATGTTATGCGTCGTATAACACCTCCTATTTATAGTGGATAGGAGGTGTAACGTATGTAAGAGATAATTGCACAAACCGGCCTAGACCGGCCTCGTCCCGATCGGGTTTGGCCATCCCGATCGGGATCGTGGCTTTCCAGCCCGATCACCTTAACTCCCCTTTTAATTGAGAGGGGAATCCAATTTTGGCTTTTACTAGGGTGTTTAATCATCCGGTTGAATGCTTTGACCCTCACTAATCACACTCTCTTCATCTTCTCACTTTTATGATTATCTTATCTCATTTGGACTTCTATTTTGGGCTTGACTTTTGTTGACTTCTCATTTGCATTTGTTGCATTTGGGTCCATCAATTAGCCATGCAATCCACAACAAAACTTCTTGCTAGTCCATAGTTGAGCTCATACTTAGCCTTGTGTTACTAGTGATCCATTTTTGTTGTTTTTAGCTCATAAAGCTAGTATTCCTACAAAATACATTAGAAATAGCAAAACATACTAGAAACACACAAGTTAGCTCAAAAGCACTAAGATAAGTGCTAAAAGACATGTAAAGTGAAGCTAACATAAGGGGCTAAAGTATACAAATTATGCACTTATCATTCTTCCACCTTGTTTAATTCGATTATCGTTATTGTTAATTGGGTTAATTCGATCATGCGTAGCTAAATCCCTTATGCTAGGATTTAGGGGAATCGATGAATTGACGATAGTTGCTAATTAGGTTTGCAGATCTGTTGCTTAAATCACATCTTTGTTGTTAATCACTGCATTTAATAGCAATTAGTTGCTTGAGTCGACGCATTTAGCTAGTTGATTTGGTATACATTGACCTAGATCGAAAGATTGGAAGGGGTAAGACCTGCAGTGAACATTAGGACACTCTAATGAGGGCGAAAGTTAAGTTAGTAGTGTTTTAAGGCGAGTAGACGATCGAAAGGACGTATTCATTACCCCTTAGACTGATACAAGTGACTGATCTGTGACCTTAGCTACAATTATCTAACATTCATTGGTGACCCGACAATCTAGTGTTCCCTTCTTTTATTGTTAGTCTCTTTTACTCTTTCCTCTGTTTTGGTTAGTTAGTTTAGATAACAAATCAACAAAACCCCCAGTTTAGTGACATCAGACAGACTTGAACTAGCTGGTAGAAATAATAGCCTCCATGTGGATTCGATACCCGACTGCCTCTACTACATTTAGTTGAGACCAGTTGGTTTTATTTATTATAGGGTTGCGACAGCCGTGTCATATGTTACTCGATCGAGAGCTTGGCTGAAGATTTCTACTCGATCGAGAAGTTGTTATCTTCGATCGAGTAGTTACTGTTACTGGGCTTTGATCCGTGACGCATTAGGTTTTAATTTCGCATTAGCTTTGTTATAAATAAGGGATTAGCTCCGCTAATCAGGATGATCTTTACACTTCATACCTTTACCTTAAACACTTTGCTACTGTTACTTTTGGAGATCAACACATTGGATTACTTCGATTTCCGCCTTTCATAATTTGTAATCATTACTCTTCTCTTTCTTTAATTAATTTCTCGTTACTTTAATTCCTTCTCTTTTATTGTTATTGCTTTTATTATTTCTTTTGTTACCATGTCTTTCGTTATTATCGTAGCAATTGCTAGCGTAGTATCCCAAGCCATGCGTAGCTAATTTCATTAATATGCTAGGATGAGGGAACCCGTGGTAGTAACATGATAGGTTTGACATGTTAGGTTAGTTTTGAGATAAGAATCGTTTTATGCAATTTAATTGTCAATTGGTTGAATGAGTGCACGCAGGAGACCGATTACTTAGTTAACCCCGACTTGGATCGAAAGATTGGTAGGGTAGACTTGCTTAGATACGATAGGCGATTCCTAATAGCGCGAAAGTCAGTTACGATGACCATAGGGTGATTAGAGACCGAAAGGGTATAATCATTGGTTTGAGACCGAAAAGAGATAACCTGGCGGACCGATTCCTGGCATGTTTCCCCTTTATCTGATTCTTTCTCATCATTTATTTGCTTTATTTCTCTCATTCTCTTTTAATCTCGTAGTTTAGTTACCAATCAATTTAAAACCCCCAAATTTGTGACTAAGACGGATTAGATTATAGATAGTTGTTACCTCCCTGAGGAGATCGTCCCTACTTCCGCTGACTACCCAGTTAGTTAACTTAGGTTTATTTTCGGTGTATTGACGACACGCATCAAATTTTGGCGTCGTTGCCGGGGAGGCAATTAATTATCTGTTTTATTTTAGTCTGTCTTGTCTTAAGGAATTTCTGGTTCCTTAAGACTGTTCTTAATTTTCTCTGTTAGTTTGTGTATGCGCAGGTCTTTAAGGTTTGAATTAGTTGAAGCTGATCCGGAACCTGAGAGAACTTTCTTACGCAGAAAAAGAGAGTTAAAGAAGATTCGCCAGGAGGAAGACTTGAGTACTTCTGACCGGTTATTCGACAGTTCTACTTCCGAGGAGAATTTTTCTGTTGAATCTGTTATTTCAGTGAAGATGCCGAATATTGCAAGCCATTCGGAGACTACTGCTGCATCCATTCCCAAAGGTTTTAAACTCTCAACTGATGAAGATGGGAATACATTTGACATTCGACCTTCTTACATCAATTTGGTCGAACGAAACATGTATCGCGGGGTACCAGGGGAGGATCCGAGGAAGCATATGGAAATATTTGCTGACTACTGTTCATCCATCCCTATTTCTAAGGGAGTGACCCAAGACAAGATCAAGGAGGTTCTATTTCCCTTTTCGCTGACTGATAATGCTAGGGAATGGTTGACGGATTTGGATAGAGAAGCAGCCGGTATTACTGACTGGACTACTTTGGCTCTTGCGTTCTATAAAAAGTATTTTCCGCCGCAGAGAACCAATGCCTTGAGAGGGCATATTACTAATTTCAAGCAAACAGGCCAAGAGAATTTGTACGAACCTTGGAGTCGATTTAAGAAGGCGGTGAGGTCTGTTCCTCATCACGGGTTCGAGCCATGGTTTTTATGCAACCAATTCTACAACGGGTTATATGATGATCACGGAGCCATTCTGGACGCCGCTGCTAATGGTAGGTTCCAGAAAGAGATTGATGATGACGATAAGCGTTGGAAGCTGATTGAAGAAATGGCCAACCATTGTGTTGAATATGGTAACCCGAGGAGTGGTACGAGAATCGTGGCAAATATCAGTTCTGATGGCATTGATGCCAAATTTGACAAGTTGAATGCTAGACTTGACCAATGGGAGATGCATGGCGCTGGGAACCAACAAACCGTTCATCTATTGCAAGGGGAAGAGGTAATTACTTGTGAAAGATGCGGTGAGACGGGACATTCGGCTGTTGATTGTTTCGCTGAGAAGGAACAAGTTTGTTCTTTTCAGCAATATCGTCAGGGAGGTGGTTATTACAACCGAGGTAACGTTCATCCTAATCTTAGATGGACGAGTCAAAATGTATTGAATCCTACTCCTCCGCCGCAGCAGCAAGCTTATGTTCCACCACACAAGCAAGGCTTTCAAAAGCCTCCGTCGTTCCCTACGCCGCAGCAAGCTAGTTCCTCATCTGGAGGAATTTCTGATATTGGTGAGTTGAAGTCGATGATTCAATCATTAGCGATCCAAATGCAAAAGTTCGATCAAGCCAACAATGCAACAATTAAGCTTTTGGAGTCGCAAATTGCTCAAATAGCTGGAAATCAATCGACTAGGCAACCGGATCATTTGCCATCACAACCCGAAAAGAGGAAGGAGACGCTTAATATGATCAGTCTAAGAAGCGGTCTCACTTATAACAGTCCCGATGCTGCTGTACCCGAACAAACTGGCACGAAAATCAATGTGCCGAACTCTGACACTGATAAAGCCCTCGATCGAGGAGGAATTGTTGCTCAATCGAGGAGTATTGAAGCGGAATCACTCGATCGAGGGAATGCAGTTGCTCGATCGAGTGACTATGATGATAAGAGCTCTCGATCGAGTGGCAATGATGCTCGATCGAGTGTTGCTGGTGAAGAAAGCCCTCGATCGAGGGACAAAAGCAAAAGAATGATCAATAACGAGTTTATACGGGAAAGCCAAGAGAAAGCTTACGAGGCCTACACTCCATTTCCAGGACGGTTGATACGGGCTAGGACGGAAAAGGAGTTCATGCGATTTGCTGACATCATGCACGACTTAAAGGTGAATGTCCCGTTTGCTGAGCTACTTTTAAAGGTACCCTCTTATTTGAAATTCATGCGTGAAATTTTATTACGTAAGAGATCGGTAGACACTGTTGAAACTGTAGCTTTGACCGAGGAGTGCTCCGCGCTTCTCCAAAATAGGAGTTCACCTAAGTTGTCCGACCAAGGTAGCTTCTCGATCCCGTGTCACATAGGAACCCATCTGATTGATAATGCTTTATGCGACTTAGGAGCTAGCGTTAGTGTGTTGCCTTTGTCGTTACCTAAAAGGTTAGGCTTTACCAAATATCAATGCACTACTAATATGACGGTCCAGATGGCTGATCGGACCTTGTCGAGACCCCTAGGTGTCTTAGAGGACATTCCTGTGCAAATAGGAAAGTTCTTTATTCCAGTCGACTTTGTTGTATTAGACATGCCCGAGGATACTTGTACTCCCATTATTTTGGGAAGGCCGTTCTTGCATACTGCGCAAGCGGTAATTGATGTCGGGTTGAGGACACTTTCTTTCCATGTTGGTGGGGAGGAATTGGTATTTGCTCAGTCTGCTACGCATAGGGGTCCCATGCTTGTCCTACCTTGCCATGTCATCCCTATCGCTAGCGTTGCGCCGGAGTCCTATGTGCATAATGTAGCTGCTATTCCCGTTATAGCCTCATGTGCATGATTTATCTATTGTTGCTCTTACACCTCCGCCCCAACTTGGGAGCGATATCTTGGACCATTTTGCTGTTGATTCTTCTGCAGGTACTGGGCTAGGAGCATTGTCACTAAGGCCTGGAGAACCATGCTCAAAAGACGGTATCAAGAAGAAGGACGCTGAAAGCAAAGTGGTTCGGGTGAGTTCAAAGGACTACAAGGTGGAGCGTAACCCCAAAGATGGATCATTCAAGTGGAAGAAGAAGACGGAAATTACCGCTGCTGAGAGTATTTCCGCAAGTCAGAGGCCCCATTGCGGGCTATTGAGTTTATTTGGACATTAGGCCGGGTTTTCAACCCCGTGCAATTTGTAAAAACAATTTATTTTTTTAGACTTTTTATTGTTTTTAGACAATTAGCATAGAGACAATTAGTTTAGAAGACTATAGACCATTTTTTTTTTACTGTTGGACAATTTTTGGTATTATTGGGATGTATGTTTATGTCGATTTTGCAGGTAAGGGAAAGCGTACTCAAAAGACGATATCTCAAAAGTACGTGCCAGCAGGGAAAAAACTCGATCGAGTAGTCACATTACTCGATCGAGGGAAAAGATCTCGATCGAACGGTCCAAACGTTCGATCGAGCAAGAGGAAGCTCAAGAGTCTGAGAGTCCTCAATCGGGTAGTACCAGTTGACTCGATCGAGGGAAACTTTTACTCGATCGAGTAGGTTGTGCGCCATATAAAGGGAAGTTTTCTCGACTGATCTCATTTACTCGATCCTCTTTTATTTTTTCGTGTTCTTCAATTTTTCGTCCAATATTTCCCCAAATCCTTACCTATAATCCCTTTTATGCCCAATTAGTTATTAAAATCAATTGCCCAAGTCCTTTATAACAACAATTAATCAAAAGCCCTTTGTTTTCCTCATTATTTTTCGCAATTTTTGAAGATTTCGCAAATTAGGGTTTGCTAATTCGATTTGTTCAAATTCGTGTTATTTCACTTGATTAATTGTTTCATTTGTGGGTTATTATCAACAAGTAAGTCTTTCCTATGTTTAATTGTTGTTTATTTGCAATCCCCTTCCCCTTATTGATGAATTAGGGTTAGAAGCCGATTGATTTAGGATTGATTAGCTTAATTTTCGTATCTTAATTAATTACTTGTTAATTATTGTAGACATGGAATCTACTAGCTCTTCCCCTGTTTCGTCTACTGTACCCGGGGAAACCGTTGTCACTGCCCCTGTTTTTGCCTCGGTTTGCGTGTCGGAGCAGCCCGCTATTGTTCCTGCTACAGTTGTAGCGGTCGTTACTGCTGATACGACTGCATCTGTCCCTACCACTGCTGTCCCGGAGGTCCCTATTGCTGACATTACCCCGGGCGTTGTTGAGGCCGTTTCTGAGGCCGTTGTTACTACGGCCGTTGCTGAGGCCGCACCCCCTTTTGTTTCCCGTTCTTTGCCCGTACAGGGGAAGAAGGCGGATTCATTTAGTCGGGTGGCTAAGCCACTGTCTACTACCGCGTGTTTGGCACCGAAGAGACCCGTTCAAAGAGAGGCCGCTAAAGCTGAGTGCCTTGAGCCGCTTCCGAAAATACGAGAGGTACAATTCATTTCTAGCTCCCACCGGGAACGGTTGGAGCACATACTTCCCTCTCCTATTATTTCTAGCCGTTTTGTCTATCGTCCCGACCTAGAGAGTCTAGGTATTTTTGCTGAAGTGCGTAATTTGTTAAACGGGACGGGGATGTCGGGATTGATCACCACACAGGAGTCTACCTTTAGAGTTCCTACGTTCGAGTTTTTTAGTTCTTATGCTTTTAAACCCGACTTGTATAGGGCTGACCCTGCTAGTGCTTGCATCGAGTTTAGACTCTTTAACGAGTCGCATTCTTGGACTTTGTCCAAGTTTGGGGAGGTATTAGGTCTAGTGAGTGACGACCCTTTATCAGCTCCTAGGCCGCTGGTTCGTCAGATGTGGGCCGCACTCTCTCACACCCCCTACGCCTCACGTAGGGTAGCTCATGTACACTTACCTGCCCCTCGTTATTTTTTACGTTTGCTTGGAGAGTCTATTTTTGCTCGACCGAAACCAAATAACGTTACCAACACAGAGTTAGCCATTCTCGCGGGGTACTTGAACGTTGATCATGGTACCTCGTTTGTTCTTCACATTGCTTATTTGGTTGCTCTACAATGGAACGGTATTGGGTCCCGCGTCAGAGGAGCTGTGGTCGGTGGCGGTTTAGTCAGTAGGATTGCCCGCCACCTTTATCCCGATTTTCCCAGGGGTCACAGGGCCTGCGGGAGTGACACCGTGATTGATATTGCGACTATGATTATCTTTATTTGGATTAAGGGTACTGACCGTAAGACGTGAAAGATTTGTGGCTCCCCGTCTGTTATTTTGCCTTGTCCCACATTACCCCCACTTTTACCTCTCCCTACTGCTAGAGGGGTGAACCCCCTCCTCCTGTTTACCATTTACCCTTCACGTCTACTCCTTCTTCTTCTACCAAGAAGAGGAAGAGGGCTTCCCTAGAAAGGGATGTTGGAGAGCCGTCGGGTTCTCAGCAGGCCGGGCCCACTGTCACACCCACGCCTGCTACTCCTACCCCAGCTGAGTCGGCCTTTCCGGCCAATTTTATTTGTCCTCCACTCTTTGAGGCGCCTGAGGTCCTAGACCAAGGGCATCGTGATGCTTTGCTTCTTGAAATTCGCAGGGACGTTGCCCAGATGAGACGGGACCAGGCTTTTGCCTTGTTTCCCATTTACGAGGATCACATGCGAGAAGGGCGTCCTATTCCAGCTGGATGGCCTCACCCTTCTTTCTACCGATAGCCAGAGGGTGGGTACCCTTCACTTGCCTCCGAGTCTGAGGAGGAGGTGGAGGAGACACCAGTAGCGAGAGCGGTGAGGGAGCGTGCAGAGGCAGCAGCGCAGAGGCGGGCTAGGGAGGAGGAGTGAGATCCGACTTACAGGGCGGATCAGGAGGAGGAGGCGGGGGATGATTAGCTGTCCCCTAGTTTGTTGCTGGTTTGGGGAAGCTGTATTTTGTGAGTTTTTCTGTTCTCATTTTCCGTCTTTCATTTTATTGTATTTTATCCTTTAGGAACATGTATTAGGCTGTGTATCCCTTCCCTTTGTTTGCCGTGTTAGCTGAATAGCCAATGAGGACATTGTCTGTTTTGGTTTGGGGAGGTATTTGCATCCTTTTTCGTCTGCATTTGCATTGTTTTGCATTCACGTTTATTTTCTGTCATTTTATTCATGTTTCATAAAAATCAAAAATCAAAAAAAATATATATAAAATATAAAAATAAAAAAATATCACGTTTATTTTTACATATAGTCGAGTCGGATTGGAGTATTTTTGATGATGAAATTGCACTATAAGTCATTTGTATGCTATTCTTTGCACTTTCACGACATGCTTAGCAAAATCAAGCGATTTCTCAAATTTTGTCTTGGAATCTGTTTTGGACTATTAGACTTGACCCGTTTATTTGGCAACCTACTCATATATTCTGAGGTTTAGAGCTTATAACTGGTGACATTCATGACCAGTTCATCTAGGATTGAGAGTAGTTACTCCCCACATTTCATTGTATCGCATGTATATGAATTTTGTTTCTTATTGCCTGCACGCATAGGTTTGTGGTCGGTATCACGTGTTTAGAGAACTTTTGCATTTCCCCTTTCTCATTTTACCCCATCAGCTCCACATTAGCCAAATCTGTAACACCCCGAAAATCCGGCCAAGATAATCGGGATGTTACCGTCTCGGTTTCCCGAGGTAGTGTTCCAAAACTTCGATCAAAGAACATTTTATTATAAATATAAAGGTTTAGTGATACATAAACGTAAACAAAAGAAATACAACTCATGACTACTATACTTTCTAGCCAACTATACTCGTCTCGTGACTCGTCAAGCTCGTCCCATATCCATGTGCTAACAAAACAACCTGTACATAA
>JAGPOY010004860.1:1923-13447 GCA_018983105.1 Silene uniflora | reverse complement strand
AGTATTTTGCCTTGGATAGACTCTTCATGTGGGTTAGGAAATGCGAATAATCTGTGGAGAAGATATAGTCCGTATATATGCTAATTATTTATTGGTCATATTTTCAGATTAAAAAAGGAATTACTTGTTATTTAGGTAGCAGGTCATGTGAACTATTTTGAGAATATAGTATCAAAAGATGAGTTTATTCTAGTATAAATCTTAGTTGGTGTTATTTTGAGAAGATGAGTAATAGTTTGTATTATTCATATCAATTAACCCTTAATAATTTCCCCTAAATGTTGCCTCCTTAAGCTAATAGAATAGAGGGGTATTTATACTAAGTACAAGAATTACGTTAAGTGGAGGTGGAGTGTCGTTCAAGGACATAACGGAACTTTAGGGAGTAGCTCAGGTCAAGAGGGAGCAGCCGGGGTCATTTAGCCTTCGAACCCGCTCGGATTGCAGACAACCCGGTCGGGTCGGGCATGACCCGCTCGGGTTGCTCCCGAGTCACTCGGATTGACCGTGCAAGTCCTCCCATTTGTAGCGTCCTGCTCCAAAACCCGTGGGGGTTGACTCCTAGCCCGTGGGGGCTCCTCTACTTAACTCCAAAACTTGTCTTAGGTCTTTGGTTACCTCTCCTCTTCATGCTTGGTCCTTCGATATAGTCATTTTAGCTCCGAAATTCTCTGTTTATGCATGATAACGGCCCAGATCGCGCACTATTCACAAGGCTACTATTCTTAAGGAGGGAATTAAAATCTTGAGTTGTTTGGAGGTCTCATTTCCAAATCTCTTGCATTTTAGGATGGGAGGATAAGGCATGTCAAAACGGTCAAGACTTGGGTTATGAGCTTTATTTTCATAAATAACGAGTCAATCACAATGTACATGGATAACTATTATGGGATTCAAATGCAAAAACAATGCAAAGTATCATCATTGCTACTCAATTTCACCAAACTAATCTAATAAAATAAATAACATGTTTTTGGATTTTATAAATTTTTTAGTTTTTATGGATTTTTTTTAGCAAAAAACATAAATAAAAACACACAATTGAAATAAAATCACACAACATAAATAAATACTCCCCCAAACCTAAATATCACAGTGTCCTCAATGTGATCCTATCAGCACAGAAATCACAATAAACCAACAACAGCAGCAACCTATAGAGGACACTACTAAAAATGGGTAAAGGGAAGTAACACGCTAGATAATACAACAAAACAAAATACAAAGAAAGATAGTACCAGCTGTATATATAAGCGCTCCCCCAAACCAGCTGCAAAATGGGGGAAATAGTGACCAGCTGTCACGAGTGCGAAGGCCCATCCTCATCAGTTCCACCAATATGAACACCACGGCTCCCTCGACGACCCCGACCTCTACCACGAATAGGAACCTGACTAGTCCCAGCACCAGAATCCTCAAACCCACCAACTGGCACATCCGGCCGAATAGGAGTGTAGAAAGGCCGCACTAAAGCTCTAAAAGCAGTGCTATAAGGACTAGCATAAAAGTCAGATGGGGTAGTGCCATAAAAATGGAATACATGGCTATCATCACCCACCCTAGTGTAGTAACTAGGTCGTGCCCCAGTATAAGGCTGGCCCGACGCCAAACTCAAATAATCCATCTGCTCCCACATGCCTCTCATAGCTAAGGCATTGTTAATGCCTTCATGAACTCTGATATCGTGAGCTACCTGATAGTAAAAATGGTAACCGGGAGGCACAGGAGGACCACTAGGCTGGTAAGCGGAAGGGGCATGAATAGGAACGCGGCGGCGGTGGCTACGCAAACCACTAGCATTACCCACAACAGTAGCCTCAGGTAAAGGAGCTATAAGCTCAGCCGGTATCAAGTAAGTCATAGGAGCGGGCCGCATAAGAGGTTCAACTTCCGCCAAAGAAGAGATGGAGGGCAACTGATCATTCGGCAACTTCATATATAAGTCACCCCTAACCAACCATCGAAAGTCGGTGCCACGAATAATAGTGAGAAACTTGATAGTATAACACAGAAAATCATCATCCACAAGAGGCTGCCAGTCACACATACGCTCGTAAGGGGCCCTACCATCAAAATCATCAAGTCGGCGAGCCAACCGAGTCACAATGGCTCCATACTCAAGAGTAGCCCTCTGATTAGCCATTTGGTCCAAGGCTTTAGCAATAAGAATAGGAGGGCTAAAAACAAAAAAGGCTCCCGATATGGGTTCAAATAGCTAGCACATAAGAGCACCTCCATGGAAGTTACCTTGCTCTTATCATGTCTACCATAGAGCAAGTAACTCAAATACCGCAAAAATAACTTGATGCACACATGTTGTACATCACTGAGAGCCATAGCACTAACATTGACATCGGCATAACCCGTAAACAAGGTGAAGTAGCGAGCCGGACTTTTATCCTCCGGAATAACAACATAATCACTATCCTCATGGCGATCACAACCTAAGTGGACAGCCAACTCATCACACGATATATCAAAATCACGGTTTAACAACCGAAAGCTAACACGACGACGGCGCTTATTAAAACAATAGGAACTCAGAAACTCCAAAGTAAGAGGTCGATAAGAAAGTTCTTGGAGATTAAAGAGACCCAACAAACCAATTTCAGCAAACATGTCTTCTAATGTCGTCTCAAGCTTAAGAGTGCGTAAAATTGCTCGGTCAACGCACCTAGTAGCCTCAATTTTCTTTGTTGCTAGGAGGGCAAATTTATCTCGCTGAGCACCATCTTCAAACTCAACAAATGGGTAGTACATCTCAACGGCTTCTTCCTCCCCTTCTTCCTCCATTACAACATCGTCACTTTCTCCGACTGATTGACTAACGGAGTCGCGTCTCCGTCGGACTCTCCTATGGCTGGATTCCATGTCAGACATGCCTACAAAGGTCATAAACACAATTACAAACCAACTTTAATGCCAACATAGCTCACGTGTTTAAGACAAGGTGAGTCGTAAAATCCGATTTTTGGGTCGAAAATCACACACAAGCTATGTAAATGACAAGGAAATTGCAATTATATGAAAGACAATGATCATTCCAAGCAAGTAGAACACAATTACTAACCAAATTAATGCTAATTAGTACCCGAAAATAAGAACCCTAATTCTAAAATTTTCAATTTTGGGGCTTAAATTCATCAATTAAGGGGTTAAATAGCAAGGCAATAGCAATTATAATCAAGCAAGGGAAGATTCAAGGCAAGAAACACAAGAAATAATCATCAATCTACCAATTTTTGGACCCTATAAGATGGGTTTCGAAAACTTACCTTTAATTGAAGAACAAGATGATTTAAGCACAAAAAACACACAAAGGAGTGAATGAAATTGCAAGAAATCAACTTAGGAGCAAGTAATTGGAGTATAGAGATGATATATAGCAATTTAGAATGGAAGAGTATGTAAAACTAGGGAGAGAAATTAGGAAAAGGGAAGAACATAAGGCGAAATAAGCTAAAGGGGGACGAAATCTGGGATATGTTCAGCACCGCGGAACCAGGTTCAAGGAGCGAACTCGATCGAGTTGGAGGAACTCGATCGAGTTCATGAGGTTTTTTCTGACACGGGTCTGTTCAGCGTATATAATTAAGCCCTTGGGAACTCGATCGAGTTCACGAAATCTTTCTGATTCGTGTCTCTTTCTTTCGTGTGCAAGTGCTCCTTGGTGACTCGATTATTCCGTCTTAATTCTTCTGCAAAAATACTTGTAAATTCATTAAATTCTCTCCCTCTCACCACTCGAAATAATTTGAAATACAAAAATTTAAATGCAATTAAATCGTCAATTACAAATATTTTACAAAGGCAATCTGGGCTGCCTCCCGGTAGCGCTGGTTTAAGCGGTCCGGCTCGACCGTATTACCTCATCAGTGAGAGATATCAATAGTGTAGAGGTCAACGGCCTCTATCACTCCAACAAATGCGCCTTCATAGTAGACTTTCAAGCGTTGCCCATTCACTTTAAAAGTCTCACCTTTGTTAGTTTTCAGCGTAACTGACCCAAATTTGTTCACTTCAGTGACAGTGAACGGTCCTGGCCATCTAGACTTGAGCTTACCTGGAAACAATTGCAAACGAGAGTTAAATAATAAAACTTTCTCACCCACGTGAAATTCCCATTGCAAAATATGCTTGTCATGCCATTTCTTGGTCCGCTCCTGATACATTCGAGCACTATCATAGGCATGCAATCGAAACTCATCAAGCTCGTTCAATTGCATCAATCTTTTCTCACCCGTTAGTGAGGGATCCATATTCAACTCCTTTATGGCCCACATAGCCTTGTACTCGAGTTCTACCGGAACATGGCAAGCCTTGCCATAAACCAACCGGTACGGTGATGCACCAATCGGAGTTTTAAATGCAGTACGGTAAGCCCATAAAGTGTCATCAAGCTTACAGCTCCAATCTTTCCGATTCTTGCTCACTACCTTCTCAAGGATTGACTTCAATTCTCTATTCGAAATCTCCACTTGCCCATTAGTTTGTGGGTGATAACCCAATCCTCTACGATGTGTAACGTCATATTTCTTCAATAAAGAGTTAAGATGACGTTCATTAAAGTGCTTCCCTCCATCACTTATAACCGCACGAGGGACTCCATATCGTGGAAGGATTATCTTCTGAAACAGCTTCACAACTGCCTTCGCATCACAAGTAGGAGTGGCAACGGCTTCAACCCACTTAGAGACATAGTCAACAGCTACTAATATATACTGATTCCCATAAAATGAAGGAAATGGCCCTTGGTAGTCAATACCCCAAACATCAAAAATCGCCACTTCCAAGATCCCAGTTTGAGGCATCTCATGCCTTTGCGAAATATTACCCGTCCTTTGACATGCATCACAAGAACGGACAAAACTAGTAGCATCCTTCAAGATAGTCGGCCAAAAGAAACCCGACTGCATCACTTTAGCAAATGTCCTAGACGGACCATGATGACCACCATAGGAAGAAGTGTGACAGTGAGTAAGAATGGCATGTACCTCATTCTCCGGAATACACCGTCTATAAATACCGTCAGCGCACTCTCGAAACAAATATGGATCGTCCCAAAAATACCGCTTCATATCATGCATAAATCTCTTCTTCTGCTGATAAGGTAAGTCAGGAGGAAGTATACCTCCTACCAAATAAATGGCGTAGTCAGCAAACCATGGAGTACGCGCAGTAATAGCTAGTAAGTGGTCATCTGGAAAAGAATCATCAATAGGAATAGACCCTCCTCCGTAATGCTTCATACGAGACAAATGGTCAGCAACAACGTTCTCAACACCCGACTTATCCTTAATCTCCAGGTCAAATTCTTGCAGCAATAGAATCCAACGAATAAGTCTGGGTTTGGCCTCTTGCTTAGCCAACAAATACTTCAATGCCGCATGATCCGTATGTACTATCACCTTAGAACCCACAAGATAGGCTCTAAACGTGTCCAAAGAGTAGACAACTGCAAGAAGCTCCTTCTCCGTAGTAGCATAGTTGATCTGCGCATCATCTAGAGTCTTACTTGCATAGTAAATAGCATGCAACACTTTATCTTTCCTTTGCCCCAAAATAGCTCCAACTGCATAGTCACTGGCGTCGCACATAATCTCGAAAGGTAGATTCCAATCTGGAGACTGGATCACTGGAGCCGAGATAAGAGCCTGTTTAATCCTGTCAAAAGCTTGAACACACTCATCAGTAAACATAAAAGGGGCATCCTTATGAAGAAGTTGGGTTAGTGGGTGAGCAATTTTAGAGAAATCTTTAATAAATCGGCGATAGAATCCTGCATGACCAAGAAAACTTCGTACACTTTTAACATTAACCGGGTACGGTAGTCGCTCAACCACCTCAACTTTAGCTTTATCCACTTGGATCCCTCTTCCTGACACCAAATGGCCAAGTACCACCCCTTCAGTCACCATGAAGTGGCACTTCTCCCAATTGAGCACAAGATTGCTCGTCTCGCAGCGCTGCAAAACCTTAGACAAATTTCTCAAGCAAACATCAAAGTCAATACCATAAACACTGAAATCATCCATAAAGACTTCCATAATAGACTCTATGTAATCAGAAAATATGGCCATCATACAACGTTGAAAGGTAGCTGGGGCATTACACAAACCGAAAGGCATCCTCCTATATGCAAATACACCATATGGACATGTAAAGGTAATCTTATCCTGATCGTCAGGATGAATGGGTATCTGAAAGAAACCGGAGTAGCCATCTAGGTAACAGAAATCACTATGACATGCTAGCCGTTCTAACATTTGATCAATTTAGGGTAAGGGGAAGTGATCTTTTTTAGTAGCCGTGTTGAGCTTCCTATAATCTATACACATCCTCCAACCCGTGACAAGTCTAGTAGCAATTAATTCATTTTTAGCATTTTTAACTACTGTAGTACCTCCCTTCTTAGGTACAACCTGCACAGAACGAACCCATTTAGAGTCAGAAATAGAATAAATAATGTCAGCATCAAGTAATTTCTGAACCTCTTTTCTCACCACCTCCTGCATAGGAGGATTTAACCGTCTCTGACCTTGCGCACTTGGTTTATGACCCTCTTCCAAATGAATACGGTGCATACAAAAGTCGGGACTAATACCCTGTAAATCATCAATGTTATACCCAATGGCCTTTTTATGAGTCCTCAAAACAGTCAACAAAGCAGAAAGTTGGCCTTCAATTAGGCTAGCATTGACAATTATAGGATTCATTTCACAATCATCCAAAAACACATATTTGAGATGGGAAGGAAGGGGTTTGAGTTCAGGTTTCGGTACCTTGGTAGCCTTGGATGGGCTACCTAAACTGTAAACCTTTTGCACTTTGCATTCCTCTCCAATAAGCAACTTCTCCATCTCATAAACTTCTGGACTCCATGGACCCGTTTCATCAGCTGAATCCGTCACTAGGGCAACCTCCAGAGGATCCCTGTCCAAGCAAAAAGAAAGACACTCATCAGCGGTAATATCAACAATATCAATTCTATGACAAGTCTCGTCTATCCTTGGTCTCTTTAATGCTCGCTCTAATGTAAAGGTAATCTTGTCATCTCCTACAACTAAAGTCAATTGTCCCGTCCCATGGTCAAGAACGGCCCTCGCAGTATGAAGGAATGGTCGACCTAAGATAATAGGAATTTGCACATCTTCAGCCATATCTAAAATAACAAAGTCAACTGGAATGAAAAACTTCCCTATTCTAACTGGCACGCCCTCTAAGACACCTAAGGGTGTTGAACGGATCGGTCAGCCATATGTAGGGTCATATCAGTAACATTGGGTTGACCCATATTAAGCTTTTTACATATAGAATATGGGATAACATTAACACTAGCTCCTGAATCACAAAGAGCTTTACTAATAGCAAGATGACCAATATGACAAGGGATGGAAAAACTCCCTGGATCCTTTAGCTTAGGCGGTAGACTAGTATGTAACGCGGCATTTCACTTGTGAGTAAAAGCCACCGTCTCTACTTCATTGAAAGTCCTCTTCCTCGTCAAGATCTCCTTCATAAACTTTGCTTAAGCCGGCACTTGAGTGATCAAATCATTAAATGATACACTCACTTATAAATTCTTCACTACCTCCATAAACCTCCCAAGTTGCTTGTCAAGCTTTGACTTCTGTTGACGGTGTGGGAAAGGTAGCGCAATTTTAATTGGCTCGACTTCCATAGCTTTGTTCGGTGTTTTAGAAACACCGTCATCCTCCAAAGGGGAAACGTCTTTAGCAGTGACGTTATCAGTAGCAACAGCATCAGAATTAGTAATAGGAACTCGATCGAGTTGCGGTGAACTCGATCGAGTTCGCTCTGTATCATTAACACTATTCTGATTTCCAGAATATATCCCAATATCATCATGAGGAACTCGATCGAGTTTGCTCTGTATCGCTCAAAATCTTTTGTTTTCCAGAAACCTGGCCATCAGCACCCTGAAAACGATCGAGTTCACGTGAACTCGATCGAGTTCTGCTTATTTCAGCAGCTCTTTTGTTCTTGTCTTGAGCTCGTGGTTCAGCCATGCCTTCGCCTTTCTCATCATCGCTTAGCTCCAAGTTACCCAATCCCTTAGAATGCACATAGGGTACCTCATCGTCATCTTTAGGCATCTCCGGGCCCTCATAAGATGTACCGCTGCTCAAGTGAATTGCATTGATTTGCTCGTGAGCTTGCTTACCTTGAGGGGGAAGGCCTCCATGTTGCTTTGACGGATTTTGAACCGCTAATTGAGCCACTTGTGTAACACCCCACGTTAATTGAAGAGGTCCAGTGATAGGCTTGAATGACTAGTGCTTAAAGGGATTGAAAGTACTACTCATATCAACAAAGTGCACTTTCTTTTATGGTTATCCATTCAAAAGAACTCCACAGTTAAGCGTGCTTGGCTGGGAGTAGTCTTAGGATGGGTGACCTCCTGGGAAGGCTTCCAGGATACGCATGAGTGAGGACAAAATGCGCAATAAAGGACCCGTGTTGATCTGTGGGCCATGTACACAGCCTGGTAAGCTATCATAAGTAACCAATCCCGACCCGGTTTGGGTCAGGGTGTTACAGTTGGTATCAGAGCATATTTGCTCCCGGCGCACGTTTGTGCACCCCAATATAAATAACTTGACCTTAAAATAATAAACTTGAGAGATGGGTAGGATGGGTAGACTTAGGACCTTATGTTGTAGTTTGCTTTGTGATTGCTATTTATTAGGTGCTAACCAATGATCTCGATTCGAATGTCGAGATCAAAAGATTTTTCTTAAAAGCCTTTTAGGTACTCGCGTGTCTTATCAAGAGATTTGAAAGCAAACTGGTGTGAAGTTGATCTCAGCTATGAAGATGGAGAATGCGTTGAAGAATGGTTTTACTTTGTCCAAGATCCTTTTCTCGTTCTTAGTGTGCCTTCCCTTATTGTTTACTTTTTTTTTATGCTTACCCTTCTTCTAAACCCTACTTTGCTTTACCCTGAAAGCTACTGTTGTATCTTACCATCTTATCTTGTGTTTCTTGATTACCCTTGATACCTCATAGATGGCTCGTTTTCTTTTGTGGGATATAACCTTGGTGGAATGTTTTAGCTTTTGGAGAACTTATTTGTGGTTGACCCCTCTCCCTTGTTTTGAGAGGTTGCATGGTTAAGGATGTATTTTGGTAACATGGTGAGACGTGCCTTGGTGACTCTTATGCTTGATTGGTTGGACATAGAGTAAGTGTGTTCAATTGGTGGAATTTTTGGGTATGAGCGTGAGTTGTACTGTTACTAAGGTTGTGGAGCTTGACTTTAAGTGTGTTTGTTTGAATTGTGGAGTTGATGATTGTAGAGTAGAGTGGGTAAGCGGAGCTTATGGTTAGCTTTCGTAATCACTTTGGGTATGAGAGTTGATAATGTGGATGCTACTGTGTGACTAATGCTTGTTGTGGGCTTATTAGTTAATATAAGTGAATGAGCTTGAATACTACTTGAGGTATGATGTAAGAGTGAAACTAAGCTACTTTTGGAGAGTCTTAGTGCATGTTTCGGAAGCTAGGAAAGATAGCGGTATGGTTGACACCAATTGTTAAGTCCGAGAATATCGTTTCACTTTATGGTGTTAGAGTGTGGAATTTTGAGATAGTGAAGAGTTGTTACAACTAAAACTTTGCTTCTCGAGAACTTGGTGGTGAATAAATTTTTATGATGTCGGATTAGAGAGGAATATTTTGAGATGTTGATGACCATAATGGATTGGTGTGGTGATTTTAAATTAGTTGACTCTTGAAAGTATTCAATTTGAGAAGGACTTAGTCTTGAGAAACCTTTGTTAACCTTACGAACTTGGAATCCTGAGATTATGTGGTGAGAATCTAAGATACGAGATAGTATTACGGTTGGGTGTAGTTCCGCTTTTGGGAATCCCTTATAAGTGAAAGAAGTAAATGAGCTTGAGATCTAATCGTTGGTTAAATTGAGTGATCGCGTACCTATCCTAAGAGTTTGTGGTAGAGTGGATTTCTATGAAGTGCGATTCTTAGGAGTTGGTGGTTGGCTTGTTATTACTTGAGTTGAAAATGAGAAGTTAAAACCTTGTGAGAATTTCGAGGATCTTAATTCGGAAGTTGGTGAGTTTGAGAATAGAGAGACCCCTCGAGTGTTAGGGGAGTAACCTTGATGTTGTGAACCTTAAACTTTGGAAGTGTGTGAGTTAAACCTTAACTCTTCCCTTGTGTTATATCTATACTCTTTATTCCAATACAAGCATTAGTGAACCATACCCTTATACGTAAGCCTGCTTACCCTCTTCTTGTCTCAGTTTGCCCCCTTACCTCTAGTACTTGTTCTTTGGTTGTGGTTTCGTTATTTTTGGAGTCTATATATTTGAGTTTCATCCTTTGTTGTTTCGTGCGCTCTTTTAATCTGTTTACCGTTTCTCTACCTTGTTGTTACTCTTTGACCCTTATAGAGTGGTGGTCTTGTCGGCTACGTTGTGGAACTGGTGGAACGCATTTTGAGGATTTGAGGATTTTAATTTTGTCAAAACTGGATGTAAGAGTTTGGGTTTACATTTGAATATGTGAAGTGAGAATTTGACCGATAGAACCTCAATGGTGGTAGTAGGGTGATCTTTTGGTGATTACTGGTTTAAGGAATTGGTGATATAGTGTCACTTGGAAGTTCGAGTTGAGCGTGGGGTTAGTCTAGTCGTTACCCTTTTGTGAGTATTATGGTGGTTACCTAAGGACTGTAGTAGGTGAGAGTTTTGCTACTTTTAAACTCGATTTTGGAAGATCACTTTATGGTAATGAGATTTAATAGCCAAAGTTTTTGGGATGTAATTATATGTGGGGATCGATGGATTCTTGAACTAAGACGAGTTAAATGATTTGAATGGATGTCTCGTAGCCGTGTGGTTGATAATATTTACGATTTCGGGAATGTCATCATTATTTATGCTTTTGGCTCGGGATGTATAACAAGATTTGTTTGATTGGGATGTTAGAAAATCAAGAGCTTTGAATGGATATGGCTTTGTAGTAGTTTTGATCTAGATTTCCTGGAAGTTGTTCGTGGGTATGTAATGATTTGGAATGGTTAAGTCATGATTGTGGTGAAACACCTTGTTTTGGGATAGCTTAAGAGTGAAGCGAAGTAAGTTAGATCGAGGAAATCTAGAGAAATGATGTGGTTACCCCTTTTGGTTGCTATGGATGTTTGAAGAACCGTTTGGATGACTTGGTTGTTCATGAATCGAGGGTGTGACGTTCGTTGTGGTCGAGTTTACCTCCTCTTTGACCATAAGCCTTTACTGTTCATACCTCTCCACCCCTAAAGGTTCGACTTGGTGCTTTTGTTTGTCGAGTTTGTACCTCATTATCTTGCTTTGTATTTGTGATGCTTAAGTTGATTTCTTTTTATACAATTTCTAACCTAGTCGAGTTACCCCTTTTTAGTTCGTGGTTAATATTTCGAATTGCTTTGACAAGCTTTACTCATTTTAAAAGTTGAAAAGGAAAGTTTGCTCTCAATTTGGTAAGTTTTTAGGAAAAT
>JAGPOY010004859.1:0-11524 GCA_018983105.1 Silene uniflora | reverse complement strand
TTCCTGTATGGAATTTCGTGTTACAAGTGGTACTGGCGCTGAACTAGCCAGAACTGAAAGTAATTTTCGTGAGGTCACCTGAAAGGTGATTGTTGTTGCTGGTGGAAACAAAAGTTGTGCAGTCTGTAGAATCTGTAATAGTGCTCTGGAATCTGCCGCAAAGACTGAAGTGGAACGAATGCTGAAATTTGTGGTTGTGGCAGAGTAGGATTCGTAGGATGAGACGTTGAAACGGTCCGTAGAGGGAAGCCTACGCACAAAAATGGAGCAGAAATGATCAGAAGACGAAAGAGAATTACCTGAGCACAGCCGTGGCGAGATAGGTGTCAGAGAAGGCTGCTTTAAAAGTAGAAGTTGTAGATGCATATGAAATAGAGAGTCAGCAAGCTTAAGAATCTGTGTTGGGTTGAAAACACTGCTATCAAAGATTATTGAGTTCCGAGTGAGCCAGATGGAACGCAGAAGACACAGGAAATAAAGCAGTCGGCGGAGATCGGGCTGTGAATGACGATACAAATAGGAAATATGATCTCCTAGCCATTGAGTAAATTGAACATGTAGATTAGCAACCGAATTAATCCCAAGGTTAGAGCAACGCCAAACATGCTGAATAACTTCACAGGAACGGAATAAGTGATCAACCGACTCAGGACAATTATGGCAGAAGATGCACAAAGTATCAAGTGGACAGCCGCGACGTGAAAGGTTAACTGAAGTAGGTAATATATTATGAGCCATACGCCAGATAAAAACCGGGAATTTGGTTGAGGTATGGAGCGCCCATATTGCTTTCCAGGGAAAAGAACGCAAAGAAGAAGGAATTGAGGAAAGACGCGAAGTGGCTAAAAGAAACGAATACCCAGATTTGATGGAGTATCTGCCATCCTTCTGTGTACTTCCAATATAAGTAATCATCCGAAACAAGAACAGGAGGTTCCATAGCAAGAATAGCAGTAGATGTAGACGGAGCAAACTGAGCATAAACAACTCGGGGATTCCAATTATTGTCTGGTAAAAGCATCTCAGGCAAAGCGGGCAAGGTTTGGGTCGTGGACTGACGTAAAAGGGGTGGGGTCCCTTGAACCCATGGACTAGTCGCAAGGTTAACAAATTTACCATTGCCAATCTTCCAGCCCAAAGCGGAAGAAACGGAAGCTACTGCACGACAGATACCATTCCAGACATAGGATGGCCGGGAGACTTTTGATCTGTTACCCGGAATAGGAAGATCGGCCTTATATTTCGAACAAAGGAGCTTAGCAAGTTGGCTGGAAGGGTTGTGCCGAATCCTCCAAAAGCTCTTCAACAAAGCAGCCTGACTGAGAAGTGGCAATGATTTAATGCCTAGTCCGCCAGAGGTTTTTGGAACATGTAGATAGTCCCGTGGGAGCCAATGAAGTGATCGTTGTGTTGCATTCTTGCGCCACCAGAAAGCAATAATCAAAGAGTCAATCTTCCTAGAAATAGCAAGAGGCAAAGGAGTAGCTGCAATGATGTGGTTTATGGAGGCAAGCAAAATCGAATTAATGATGATCAGCTTGGCAGGTTGGCTGAGGTGAAGAGAAGACCAAGAGGATATCTATATTGTAAGTTTATCAACAAGAGGAAAGAAGGCCAGTGACTTGCATTTTGGGAAATCAACATGAACACCTAAGTAGGATCCAAACGAGGGTGAGTCCTTTATGCGAAGGATGGAAGCCATATGCGCTTTAAAATTAGCAGGCGAATTTGGACTAAATTTAATAAAAGACTTGTTGAAATTAATCATTTGTCCGGACGCAAGTTCAAAGGCATGAAAGAGATCTCTTAACTCATGAAAGGCGGCAGGCGTGGCTTTGCAACATATGAAGGCATCATCCGCATAAAACAGATGTGATATTGGAGGCGCATAACGGGATATCTTCAGGCCATTAATGGAGCCCAGACGCTTAGCTTTCCGGACTTGGCAAGACAGTACTTCCATACACAAAATAAATAAGTATGGGGACAAGGGGTCACCTTGGCGTAAACCACATGAAGGACGAAAAGAAACAGATGGTTCGCCATTTAAAATAATACTATACTGAACCGTAGAGATGCATTCCCAAATAAGGTTTCGCCATGAAATTGGGAAGCCAAAACGTGTCAGGATGGATATTAAGAATTCCCAAGAAACTGGTCAAATACCTTGTGCATATCCAATTTAAGAACCGCATAACAAGAATTTCCCGACCGAGTCTTATTAAGATAATGCATGATCTCATGGGCTATAAGGCAACCATCAGACATCAATCGAGCCGAGACAAAAGCAAGTTGGGAATCGGAAACTAACCGTGGTATAATCTGCTTCAAGCGGTTAGCAAGGCACTTGGAAGCAAGACGGTACAGGACATTGCATAAACTAATAGGGCGAAATTGTGAAACCAACTCTGGCTTGTACACCTTTGGAATTAAGACAATATGGGTATTATTCCATTCTTTCAACATAACCCCCGAATTAAGAAATCGAAGAATAGCCATGGTAACAAGCGGCCCGACTTGAGGCCAGAAAGTCTGAAAAAATTTAGGAGTAATACCATCAGGTCCCGGTGATTTCGTGCCATCCATTCCACGAAGAGCACAAAGAATATCATGCTCAGTAAAAGGGCCTGACAAAACAGAGCAATCTTCAAGAGAAAGAACCGGGAGGTCAAGGCTATCAAGAAGGGGATGTATAAAACCCAAAGGAGTGGCAGGATCATGAGTAGGAGATCGGCAAAGCAGCCCTTGAAAATAGGAAAGAACTTCAGATCGAATGTCATCAGGGGAGGATAACCACTCACCAGAACTAGTACGAAGTGCAAACAAGTGATGGTTGGCAGCACGCTGTCGAACTCTATTAAAAAGAAATTGAGTAGGAAATCCATCTAAAATTTCATGACGTAGCTTGGAGCGTTGTGCTCAGTATTGGTGTTGAGAATTAAGCAAATTCAAGCGGGTATTTCGTAGATGTTGAAAAGTAGCAGTAGAACGTGCATCAACAATTTGATAAGCCGAAGATTTCAGATCAGCTTCAATCTGGGACCAGTTGATACCATTAGAAATACGATGTTGAATAACCCACTGCATAATTGAACGTCGAACAACTGCCAGTTTCCGCGAAAGAATAAACATTGACGATCCAGTGAAAGGAGTGTTCCAAGCATTCAAAACTAATTCAGCAATCTCAGGAAAACTAAAACACCAATTATCCAAGCGGTAATGACGGCGGCGTGGAGAAGAATCAGGGAACAGACGGAGAATGATCGGAGCATGATTGGACACTAAAATAGGTAAATGGAAAACTGAAGCAGAGGGGAAGAGATTAAACCAGTCAAAAGAAGCATATGCACGGTCAAGCCTTTCAAGAACCAGGTTTGTATCAGATTGATTGTTCAACCATGTAAAACGGGGGCCAAAGAAAGGAACATCCAAGAGCCCATTGTGCAGTTTCCACAATATAAAATCGTCTTGTCCACGTATTGTAGGTGAACCACCAATCTTATCAGAATACAACTCGACTTGATTAAAGTCACCAACGAGCAACAAAGGAGAAAGACCAGAGAGCAAGGCAGAAAGCCGATTCCAGAGAGAAAGCCGATACTCAAACCTTGGTTCTCCATATATGAACAGTACATACATTACATAGTTTGTACAAGGTGGAACACTAAAGCTAACATTACATATGATATAGTGCTGATCCAAATGTAGAGTACTAATATTAACAGATTCATCCCACCGCAAAAGCAGGCCACCACTGCGCCCAACAGAATCCACACCGCAAAAGTTGGGCAAGCCCAGATGGGAAGTTCTAGAAACCGCAGAAGTTAGAGAAGTCATCGTCTCTTGCAAAAACAAAATTGACGGATGATATTGCTGGATACTTCGGTGAAGAAAGGGAATTATACGATCATCCGCAGTACCTATCCCCCTACAATTCCAACAAAATATCTTCATGGAAAAGTGGGTGGCGAATTATGGTCCGCCACCAGACCCAAAACAGCGAGAAAGCCTTCATCTCTGGAACAAGCAAAGGAAGAGCGGGTTAGAAGAGGTAAACCAGCCATCTGAAGAGGAAGCAGATTAAGCTCCGAACGTGGCTTTTTACTTGCACTTCCCGGGAGGATGGTAAAATCAAAAGGCCTAATTGTCCGCTTAGTAGACCGACATAAAACAGATGTTGGCGAGGACGGGGCCGAAGGTCCCTTAAATCAAAAAGAAGGAACATCCTCACATCCCAACAGTAAAGATACAGGTGAGGAATCAGGAATATCATCAACTACTAAATCAAAGAACTTAGGTCGATGTGACCTCTTGAATCTCGTGCGACTATAGTAATTAAATCCAAGTCCCACCTTGCGCTTGTAGAAGAACTGAACAGCCCGTCTCAGAGCATCCACATGAGTATCAGAAGGGCCTGCAGGAGGAGTCCCAGGATTGCGCAACAGACAGGTCACATCCACATTTTGGGGTGATGTGACAGGTTCTCTGAGACCCAAATTAAGTGAATCATCCGAATCGTCAGCTGGTTACGGGACCGTCATACGGAAAGCTGGTCTATTAACCTGTTCACTAGTAGTCCCACCAGGTGGAACAGATGAAGGCGGAGGCACGACTGGTCCCCGAATCAGAGGGTGAGACTCCAGTAAAACCTCTCTAGATAAATCCTCATGGATGTCAAACTCAGGAGGTGTAGCGTAGGGACTAGGGAGTGCCACCAGAAACATTGGCGTCAGTAGGTGAAGACGAGAAAGAGAAAACTGGTGACGTACCTCCAGAGTCAACCATAACCGAATCGGCAGGGGAGAGTGTATTAATCTCCGAATTCAGGTACTTGTAACGAGATGGGAGACCCATGATCTCCAAAGAGTAGAACATTGATCCCGGTGGGCCATGGAGCACAGGTAAGCCCATAGCACTCAGCTCGTTAAGCCGAGCCAAGATATTTCGAGTACCACGCACTTTGCCAGAGGGACAAAAGGAGACAGGTGTCCAACCTGGCCATAGGTTTTGCAAAAACGGAAAATTCCTTCATAGGAAAATCCGACCCAGTGATGTTCACGATCATTCAAAGCTAGAAAACAGCCTGGGATAAGCGGTTTGGATAGATCAACCCAAACCTTGACCCTAACAAAGTTGCGAGGAGGAATCAAAGAAGGAAAAGATTCCTCTTCACAGATTTCACCCACATGTGAAAGGAGGTAAGCTGCAACCGATGTATTTAGCAAAAGGATAGGGAGGTGTGTCACTCTTACCCAAATAGGAACCACATGGAAAAGCAAATTATCCGGAATAATGGAAGGAGTAGCGGGTCGGAACACGAACAGACTCCCATCAATATTCACCGTTTGGCGCTTACGGAAGTAAGCAAGATCAGCAGGGGAGGTAAATTCGAAGATGTAAAACGGCTCCATATGGCGAATATTGATAGCCCCATTTAACTTCCAGTGAGAAGTTATGGCTCCATATATTATATTAACATCAAAAAACCGCTGATCGATAATTTTGCACAAAAGCGCCATTGAAAAACCAACTCCCGTGAAATCGGCACAAAGATGAAGTGGTAATTTAAGGCTCACCCCAGCCCGACATGGTGGTGGACCTGAGGAAGAAGAGGCCATTTATGTGGGTAAATTTGAGATTAAAGAAAGGGGTAAACAGTAGATCGGAGGTGGAAGGCGATTATAAAGGCAAGGAAAAAGAGGATTAAGATAAGAGAATCACGGTGGTTAGCATGCAAGGATGGTGAGGTGGCGGAAGAAGAGAGTGCATGGAGGACATCTAAGAGAAAATGGGGTAGTTAGCTGGGCAGTCTAAGAAAGAAAAGGTGGTGATATGTGGCGTTAGCTTAGAAATAACTTTTTGAGAAAAAGAAAACCTCACAGGGAGGGAACTCTCTAGAGAGAGAAAAATTGTTTGCAGGGAAATTTTGTTCGAAGGAATAAAAGTTGAAGAAGAGTAACGAATCCGAGAGAAAAAGCTTAATAAAATGTTGTGTGTTATTGGATTAAATGACAAGTTACTTTACAAGCCTTATTTATACTAGTAGAATCTATTAAATAAGTTTGCGCATTATTTACTAAATTACCCTTAACAAATTAGTAACAACTTTAACAAACTGTTCCTAGCTTTAACAAACTTTTTTTTTATTGAAATATACTCCATCCTATCCGCAATAACTGTCCCATTTATTGAATATAATATATACTAGATTTCATGCCTGTGCGTTGCACGGGTTACAAAAATTGACTCACCTCTAATTGATATGAATTTTTTTGGGCGAACACTCAACTCATTCGATGTTTTGATACTCCCCTTCTCAATCATTTGATAATGTTAAAAAAGAAAATTCAATTGATATTTTGATAGTCCTCGTCTCAATCATTTGATACCGTTAAAAAAAAATCAATTGATGTTTTGATAGTCCCCCGTCTCAATCATTAGATACTCTTAAAAATAAGCAATTGATGTTTTGATAGTCCCCGTCTCAATCATTTGATACTGTTAAAAAAAATTCAATTGATGTTTTGATAGCCTCCCGTCTCAATCTTTTGATACTGTTAAAAAAAAATAATTGATGTTTTGATAGTCCTCTGTCAATCATTTGATATTGTTAGATCGATTATAATTATGCCTTGTGTTGGATTCATGCACTATGGATTTTCTGGGCGCACATTTAACTCATTCGATGTTTTGATACTCCTAATCTCAATCATTTGATAATGTTAAAAAAAAAAATTTCAATTGATGTTTTGATAGTCCCCGTCTCAATCATTTGATACTGTTAAAAAAATATTAATTGATGTTTTGATAGTCCACCGTCTCAATCATTTGATACTGTTAAAAAAAAAAAGAAATTCTAATCTTTCGATATGGTACAATTCTATTATTTATACGTAGCATATTTATCACACATATATTATTTTTCAATGTGGGGCATATAACATACAATGAATTATACAATTTTAATATGTGCAAATTATATGAAATCTATACTCTAATGATAGCATTATTTATCACTAACTTAATTGTATTATTTTCATAACTTTTTTAGCGATATTTCTTTGCCAAATGAAATGCAAAAGTTTTTATGTAAAAATTAGAAATATTTCTTGAATATAATATAGGAAATATATACTATATACTATAATAATAATTAAAATTGTAATTTCCTTTCTTTATGAAATGAAATGATATCTTTTTGCAAAAAAATAATTAAAAGATCTTCTTTTTATTTTTAGTTTATAATTTTTAATCCAACAACCAATAGTATGTAGAAAATATATACTATATACTATAATAATAATTAATTTTTTAGTTGCAATGGGGTAATTAACTTATTTATAATGAAAAAAACGTTCTAAGGGTTTAATGTTTACATTTTTCGTCTAATCATTTGTTTACATATTATTAATATATATCTCTTTCAAAAAAAAATAGATTAATATATACGTGGATTAACTCCTATTTATAATCATATAATCATCCCTCTTTATACTAATCTTTTGATGTGGGATAATATACTATTTATAAGTAATATAATACCAAACATGGATTATTTTTCTGATGTGGGTTAATTCTACTATTTATATGTAGTATATTCATCAAACCTGCATTATTTTTCAATGTGGGACAAATAACATACTAAAGAATTACATCATCTTTTTTGCACTTAGTTCGACATCCAACCAGATCCTGAATACCGTATAAGGACAATTGCTACTCACTATATCTAATAACATACTAAGAATTACACCATCTTTTTCAATTGCTACTCATTAATATTTGTTCGTTGTTTTTTTTCTATTTTTTTTTCATAATTGAAATACGGAAGTTTCCCGTGATACCCCTTAATTTGTCAGATTTTTCATACTACCCCTACTTTTAAGCATCTGCTTATGGTACCCTTGAGGTTCCATTTTTTTGTCCATGGTTCCCCTAATGTAAAAGTTGTTAAATGGACATTAAGTTTGATGAAGTGTCAATAAAATAATAATTAAAAAATAATACTCCCTTTATTGTTTTATTGGTACGGATATCTCTCTTTTAAATGAAAATCTAATTAACTGTATCATTATAATATTGAAAATTTCTCATGGTAGCCTTGAACTTTGATAGATGACACATGTTGCCCCTAAATTTAAGTTTCTACATATGATATCTTTGTGTTCACCTTTTTCTTTCCTAGAATACCATTTGGCAAACTTCCATCATAACTTTAACACTATGGATTTACGAGCATAGGTAGCTCGGCCGAGCTAGAAGTAGCTCGACCGAGCAGCCTGACACTTAGAGGAATTTTACGAGTTATCTAGTTTCAAAAGTTCCTGGAACGATTTTAGTCGGCCGAGTCACTTTGACTCGACCGAGCTCAGAGTAGCTCGGTCGAGCCAGAAGTAGCTCGACCGAGCCGACAGTCTGACAGGTACGAATTCCGGTTTTTGGACAATTAGTATAAAAGGAGAAGTTGGTTTTCACAATCAGTTTTAACAAATCTTAAACCCTAATTGGAGAGACAAAAGCATCAAACAACTTCTCTTGGAATACTATTGCTCTAAACATCAAGGATTCGGATCTAGATCTGCGGTAAGTAAGGTTAATTCTCTTTTAGTTGTTCGTATCATCAATAAACCCTAATTAGTTGATTAGGTTGATGTTAGGATAGATCTTGATTATGTCTATGCTATGATTGGGTGACGAGTTCATAGAAGAAGGTTTCTGCGACTAGAGTAATTGCTATTGTAATTGCTATTATTATCCTTGTGAAGGATTTGCGAATAAGGTAGGTTATCCTACTCATTTTTTCTGTAGTTTGCATAAGACTTTCTTGTAATGTGCATATGTGATTGGATGTTGATATTATCGATTGAGTTGTTGATTATGAGTGATGAGTGGTCACCGTGAGAAGGTGATCACGCCTAGGGTCGTCTCCTGGTCTCTCAAGCCAGGAGAGGTGTGCACATTAATGGCTAGGTTTTAGTGGGCGGGCTGCGGTCTTACCACTGGTGGATAGGGTACCTGTAGCGTTGGGTACCTGGCAGGGCTACATGTTGCGATGTGTAGTCGGTTCTGGTAGAGGCGAGGGAGGATAAGGAGATCACAACTCAATCGTACTGTTGCATTGCTTCCGCTTGTGTTCATGTATCTTGACTGTCTTATTTTTATCTTCAGTTGACTGACCCCGGCGTTGTATTGTCTTATGACCTACTGTGATCCATCCGGGTGGTGAGTATATTGTTTAGCAGGTTTTGATGTGCTGATGCTTGGATGTTGATGCGGGATGAGTCGGGCTGTCATCCCTTAGTTTATGCTATAGATCATGTAGTTGTAGTCTTTAAGTTGTTTTTATCGAGACAGTTGTATTTTATTTTGAGGCCCTTGTAATCAGTTAAAGTGTATTTCAATAAAGTTGTTCAGTTATTCTTTCTGTGATTTCACTACCCCGGTTATGTCGGAATGTGTAGCGCTCCCATATGATAGGGTAGTCCTTGGTAAAGGCACCCCGGTATATGGGGGTGTTACAATAACACCGTTATACTCTTCTAACTTGTGACGCCTTTTTTCGTTATCTATTACACTAACACTTCATAGACAAATTCCTAAATCCTTATATTATTTAATAAACTAACATTTAATACCTAAAAAACAAAACACAAATTTTCGTTATAATTTAAACCACTTTATTCGCTCTTTTTCCCACTTAATTTTTTTTTTTACAACTTTAAAAGTTTAACATTAATTCAACATTATGTTTAAAGTCTCTTATATAATAAGTATATTTTGAGAGATTCAAAATATTTGGGGTGATAGCTAAGTCCCAAGGATAAATCCTATTTATAATCATGGGATCAACCTCCCTTATGATAATTTTCCGATGTGGGACAATTCAACTATTTATACGTAATATATTTATTACACCTATATTATTTTTTAATGTGGGACTAATAACATATTTAAAAGTACACCATATTTTTTGAACATAATTCGACACCCAACCGTTTTAATAATAAGCAAAGATTATACTATTTATTAATATTCATACGTTTGTTTTTGATTTTTCTTAATCATAATTAAAATATGTGCAAATCATATGAACCTATATTCTAATGATATAAATTTTTTAACACAATTCTAATTATATTATTTAAATGTAGTATATTTATCGAAGTACATAATTTTTAATATGTGTAAATTATATGAAATCTATAGGTAGAAAATATACTGATTTCATATAATGATTAAACTTTTAAGAGTTCAAAAGATTTTGGGTTAATACCTAGGTTTAAAAGATGCCTCATATTATAATCATAGAATCACGCACCATATTCAAATCTTCTGATGTGGGACAATTCTATTATTTATATGTAGTATATTTGTCATACACTCATACCTATATTATTTTTCAATGTGGGACATATAACATACTATTAAAATGCACTATCTTTATATGCAAAAATTATATGAAATCTATACTCTAATGATTACATCTGTTACCACAAATCAAATTATATTTTTTTTTTTCATAATTTTTTTTACCACTGTTGTACACATATTATTTTTCTTTGAAAGTAAAACCACTTAGTCTCGATCATTAGATTGGGATCGGATATCTACATCGTACATATAGCGACTCATTATTAGTAAAATCTTTAGTTTTATATTGTGTTAGGAGACTATCATTTGTAAACCTTTACTTTTGTATTGTGCTTTGTAAGTTAGCTATTGTTTGAAATGAAAAATACTTTATGTGTGTTAGTTGTACATTACAGGTTGCCTATGTGACACCAACATTAAGTGATTTTTTCTTCTCTTATTCATGTTCTTAACTTTTTTCCGGGTAGTTCTCATCGATCTCCACTTTACTTTTTTATATCATACCGTAGAGATAATGATAGAAAATTTTAAGAGTTCTTTAAAATAATATTTATAAGACCCGGAAAACTTTACTTTATATATCATATCGTAGAGATAATGATAGCGAAAATCTTAAGAGCTCTTTAAAATACTAATATTTATGAGACTCGAAAAAATTTTGGTTGATACATAAGGTCCAAATATGCCTCTTATTTATAATCATAAGATCACAACACCTTATACTAATCTTTCGATGTGGGACAATTTTACTATTTATATGTAGTATATTCACCACACCTACCTTATTTTCCAATGTGGGACAAAACAAACTAAAAAGTACATAATGTTACATACTAAGAAGTATATCATCTTTAATATTTGTAAATAATATGAAATTTATACTCTAATGATAGCATTTTTTTTTACCACAAATCTAATTATATTATTTGCATAATTTTTTTATCGACATGTTTTTGCCAAATGAAATGTAAAAGTTTTTTATATAAAAATTGGAAATATCACTTGAATATAATTTAGGAAATATATATTATGGTAATTAAAATATCTTCCACTTTATTTTTTTACATCAAAAATATTAATTATGATACTTTCCTTAATTGATTTTTGATGATGTGGACGCTCTAGAATCGCTCGAAAAAACTCTCTTTTATAT
>JAGPOY010004858.1:0-11525 GCA_018983105.1 Silene uniflora | reverse complement strand
TCAGGATTTGGGTCAATAAAGTAAATGATAACTGCTAAATAATCCGCAATTAGCCAATTACCAGCCCACTGCATTTTAGATATAGAAACTGAAATTTGTGCAGAGTATAAAACATAAGTAGTACCTGAATAACCAAAGAAACATCAGGATAATCCATCCCTCTAGATGAGACATCTGATGAAATTAGAATCAACCGTTTTGATTCCTTAAATTCATCAGCTATGCGAGATCGATAAAATTGTGGCTTTCGAGAGTGTATCTCCCTGACATTCAATCTCATCTCACGGAACAGACGGTACATGAGTGAAGTTACCATCCCAGTTGTACAAAAAACAATAACCTAACACCAATCAATCACAAATTGGAGATTTAAACCAAGACGTGGATTTAGTTAAGTCTATCACAGAAATTAAGCATCATTTTACCTTGTAATCAGGCATTCCAGAGATGTGCATTTTTAAAAGTTGGTAAACTACTTGAAAATGCATATCGTGAGGAACAATAACATATGACTGCTTCACCTGCATACAAAAAAGATGATGCTCAGTATACTAAAACTAGTTTGTTAAGTGGATTCACATGGAACAGGAGAGGGACAGGGTTACCAGCTGTGCTTGGCCCCTACTGCATTGTGAACCGGTTCAGGCGTTTTTTGTAATTTGCTTGCTTAAAATCTATATATCAGGCTCTATTAAGAGTGTGTTGTGCATAGAATGTGTGTGCTCATATCGAACCAGTCAGCCATGGGGATAAAGGATGCTAAAGAAGCCCTTTCTAACTGCTAACAGAAGCTTGTACATTTCCCTCGGGATCAGGGATATATGGAGAAGGGAAAACAGCTTCTGGAACGTTATTGTATTTTGAAGAAGGCTGAATTAAGTGCCCTCTCTCAAGAGCTAAAATAACCCACATTTAAAAATCTGACTGCAGTTCAAAATACTTTTATACTAGGATTGCTACACGTAAACATTTGAGCTACATTGGTACAATAGTGGGTGACCAGGGAATAATACATACTGATCAGCCTGCTGTTGAGGGTGCTTTTTTCAGGTTTTATCAAAAAAAAAAAATCGGAGAACTACTTCTGTCTCTATGTTTGATGCTGGTCTGGTGGGTCAGGGTCCAAAGTTGATCACATCTGATTGGACTAAACTGGTTGGGCCTATTAGGAAGGAGAAAATCAGGGCTGCATTTTGGTGTATAGATCCCAATAAGAGCCCAGGAGTGGATGGATTTTCTTATGGGTTCTTTCAGGCTAGTTGGACCAGTAAGTAATTATACATCCGATGTACTACCACCAGTTGGATAGTTGGATAGTTTCTCAGCATTAAAATACAGTTTTTGAGTTTTGTTTTAAAAATTATGAGTTTTACTATAAAGTTTCTGAGTTCATTCACTTAAACATTAAGCTCAAAAAATTACAATAAAACTCAAAAACATTACATATATAAGCTTAGTTAAATTTGAGTTTTGACGGAAAAAATAAATTAAAATCTAACTTCTAAACTTTAATAAGCTCAGAAAAAATACACATGCTCAAAAACAAATAAAGTTTGAGGTAATAAACTCAGAAAAAATACACATGCTCAAAAACAAATAAAGTCTGAGATAGTACATCCTATGTATGTTCCTTTTTTCCACAACCCTATTCTTAATCTGATTCCTAAGAAACAGGTCTATTCTTGACTATAAGCCTACTACGTGTTCTACAATATATAAAATTTAGTAAGATACTTGCTAATAGGTTGAAAGAGGTTTTGGGGGATTTAATAGCACCTGAGCAATCCGCATTTGTGCCTTCAGGATTTTGCTAGCTTTTCCAGCTTACATGCAAAACCTTCGAAAACTGAGATTTACCTTGGTGGGGCCAAGGACAATGTCAAGGCTGACATACTGAAGGCTTCTGGTTTCAGGTTTCCCTTCAGATATCTTGGTCTCCCTCTTAATACTTCTAGACTTAGTCATGTTATGTATGAGGCTCTGCTGCTCAAAATAAAGAAGTATGTGGGACATTGGGCTCCTCAAATGCTATCCTATGCATGGAGAACCCAGCTTCTTAATCCTGTGGTGTTTGGGACTGAAAACTTCTGGCTTGCAATCATGCTATTGGGAGTAAGGGTGAGTTTTCTCCTTCTCTCTTCTTGGACCATCAATAATCAATTTAATGCTTCCAAAGGGTATTACTTCTTCAGAGAGAAATTTAGCAAAAGAGTGAGATATAAGGTAATTTGGAATTCTATTTGTCTACCAAAGCACAGCTTTGTTGCATCATTTGCGAAGGATTGCTTACCTATTGGCTATTGTTGACAATTTGAAGCATAAGGGATTCTGTTTACCTAACAGGTCTGCTCTTTGCCAACATGATGAGGAAACTCAGTCATATGTTCTTTGCTTGCCCGTTTGCTGTACATGTCATGGAACAGCTTTTCGTATTGCATGGCTTGGTATAACCAACCCAAAGGCCGCAGAGCCTGAACTATGAGCTTAAGGGATATAAGGACAGGAAACAGAGGAAGAGATCGAGATCTCAATGGCGTAGTTGAAGTCTTATTGCTGCTATATATTTGCTGTGGGAGGAAAGAAACTGTAGGATTTTCCGTGGTCTCTCACACGTCTGACTAGTTGGTGCTCAAGTAAAATTCTTTGACAGTGTTAGGCTTTTGAATGGGGAAGGTGAGTGTAATATGGAAACTGTTAAGAGTTTGAACTCATAGGTCTTTTTTGTGGTCATCTGTTTTTTGTAAGAATTTTTTTATTTGCCCTATATGGAGGAATAAAGATGCCATCTTTCTTGCAAAAAAAAAAAAGAAAAATAAATTGTCTATGGAAGTATCTTATACAGGAAAATAAACTGGCGGTCCTACTTGTACAGAAGACAGGCCCATCAGAATTTTATAATCATAAGAGAAACAGGGACACCTTAGTGCTTTCACCAACAGCTTTTCTATTCTGCGTCGAAAAGAATTAAACTAGTAGAATAGTAGATTATCCCTTAATTTGGACTACACAAGTTCAACCTACCCATTACCGCCATCGGCCCCTTTGCAATTTGAGAACTAATTATAAATTTCAGGCTGATAAATGAGCCAGTTATGAGTTAACAGAAAATAGCATGCCATGACATTACAGAAGACTCCAGCATTAAAATCTGGGGACAACAATGTTAAGAGTTGCAACAAAAGCTAAAAGCATTTCACAACTTCATTTGTAAACATGCAAGTTTATGCACAAAATCTTCAACCCCAGATCGCAATAAACCACCAATCGTTATATTGTCATGAAGAAACAGTAATCCTTCCTAGAACACCCTACAAGTATTAATTTATGTGATAAACACCGGACCCGAAATTGGTGGGGAATCATTTCATTGATTTTCATATTTACCATGGGTAAAAAAAAGTCGCTTTTAAGGTTTCCTTTTGGAACTTATGCAGATGCTAGAGCACAACAAACTATCCCAGATTTGCCAGCCCAAAACACATTCTTGCTAAAAACATAATCTTGGAAAACGCTGACTTCATAATAGCACTTCCCTCATTAGAAAGTAGAAACCCTTGATCAGACTCGCATCTACGTTACTGTAGTACTTCAAAGTTCAAAGTGACAAAAAAATAAATCTGCAATTTGTTTTCAAGTGCTTATAAAGCAAGCAACTCCACCACAAAGATTTGATCAGATGCCGGCACTGTACCTTAGAGTGTGTTTCTGGACAACTTTCATCCTCAGTGTTAATGCAAACATGCTCCCTTTTCAGAACCAGCTGAGACATTCTGCGAACCTGAATACATAGATGACCACGATTGAGAACCTCGCGAAGATATGTTGTAGCACTGAACCTAAACACCTGACAAGTTTTGGACTTTTAACAAGAATTAAAGCATAACCTCTTTATCTAGGTTTGATAAATGCTATTAGTATTACTAAAAAATTTCCTGGTTTCATGGTTATTAACAATTATACATTTCACTACAATGGAAGGGTATGGGTGTTCTAGAATCCTACCGACTGTCACTGTCCTTTCTACTGTAGTTCATCAGCAACTTATACATGGTGAAGTTCTTCATCATGCTACTCAAAAAAGGTTGGATATAACTATGAGACATGGTTATAATGATGCATATATGGTTGAGAGTTTCTTTGGGAGCAACTTATTCATCTTTCTCATACTGTTACTAGATGGATCCCCTTGGGGGAATTTAATATTGTTAGCAATACTACTGCGATCGGGTCCTAATCCTCCTATTATTTCTGAGATGATGGCTTTTAACAATTGTATTTCTAGCTGTCAATTAGAGGATCTAAGGAGTCATGGCTGTGATTTCTCTTGGACAAATAAACACAAGAGTGGCACTAGAGTTTGGTCTAGATTGAATAGAGCAATGGTTAACAATGCTTGGCTTACAGAATATCCAGGGTCTTCAGTTAATATCCTCCTGCCTGGTACTTCTGATCACTCATCTTTACTTGTTACCGTGTTTGAGGATAGGCAGTGCAAAAAGATATTTAGTTTTTTTGAATTGTTGGCTTGATCATCCTTTATATAGACAAATTGTTCAGGAGGGACGGGATTATTATTGCCAAGGGTCTTCTATTTACAATTTTTTTCGTAAGCTTAAAGCTGTCAGATGGGGACTCTTTAAACTGCACAAGGAGCACTATGATGGGTTTACTGCTAGAGTTGTAATGTTAAGAATAACCTCAAGCAATGTCAGATGGAAATTCAATGGAATAGGTTTAATCTTGACTTATTAGAGAAGCACAGCTAATTGATCAATATTCTACACTGAAAAAGACAGAACTACAAATGCTTTACCAAAGAGCCAAGATTCAAATATTAAACTGGCTGATTGTTCTACTCGATATTTCTTTGCCAAAATAGCTGTAAGGCATTGATAATGTTAATGCTGCCTTTGTGGATTACTATCAACATTTCTTAGGTCAAAAAGTGGAGACTGCAAAACTAGAAAAAACCTTTATTGCAAAAGGCTACTGCTTATCTTCTGAAGAGCACGGTCCTCTATGCCTTCCTGTCTCTGCTGATGAGACTCAGAAAGCTCTTTTTGCTATTAATGACAATAAAAGTCAAGGCTATGATGGGTTTTCTGCTGTGTTTTTTTAAATCTTCATGGTCTGCTGTTGGAGAGGATTTTGTCAATGATGTGATGGACTATTTCAGAACTGGGAAAATGACCAAGCAGGCCAACATTACAGTGCTAACTCTCATCCCTACAAAGCCTGTTGTGTCTACTGTTCTTGACTATCGACCAATTGCCTGTTGCACTGTCTTTTACAAAACCATGTGTAAGATTTTGGTAAATAGATTAAAGCCTCTACTTCCTATGTTGGTAGGTAAAGAGCAGGGTGCTTTTGTTCATGGCAGGATTATATTTGAGAACATGATGCTTTCACAGTCTCTAGTCAAAGGTTATGTTGTACAGACTTGTTCCCCAAGGAGTCTCATAAAGGTTGACATATGACTCCATTCAATTGAATTTCGTAGAGGATATGATGTTAAATCTGAACTTTCGTACACGATTTGTTAAGTGGATAATGGGATGTATAACTAGTACATGGTTCACCTTAAGGATTAATGGAAGTGACACTGGGTATTTCAAAGGTGCTGCTGGACTTGGGCAAGGGGATCCTCTTTCCTCTTACCTATTTGTACTTGGGATGGAGATACTCTCACGGTATCTATTTGGATGATTGCCCCTAAGCCTCGTTATTCTGAAAGCTGGAAGAGCATCCTCACTTTGAGGGATACATTGGTCCAACTTAAAGGGGACATTCCTGCTGCACAGGATCTTCTTAACAGTTGTGCTTTGCATGGAACATTCAAGATTGGGCGAATGTATAATACCTTCAGACCTCGTTTTGAGCAGATTAAGTGGGATCAAACTATATGGCATGGGAGTGTCATACCTAAACACAGATTTACTACTTCTCTTGCTATAGAAAAGAAGCTGGCCACTCTAGATAACATCAATAAGAGGGGGCTATTTTGATTAATCGTTGCTCCCTTTGCAAAAATACTAGTGAAACACATCAGCATCTGTTTTTTAAATGTAATTATGCTGCTGAACTTTGGCGATATGTCCTGAGTTGGGTACAAATGAGGAGCAGGACCATGGATATGTGGATTGAACTTGAATGGATTGCTTCTAGGAGTGCAAGAAAACACTGGAAGATTGGTTAGTATACCAGTTGCATTGGAGCCACTACATATGCTATTTGGCAGGAATGTAATTTCAGGATTTTCACAGGTAGAGAGAAAGATGTGCTTGCTATTCTCAAGCAAATCCAGTCCTCAGTTAGTGCTTCTTATGTTAACTCTAGTTAGTGGTTCTTCTTTTTTGTAAGATTTGTAAGATCTATCCTGATTTTGTTCCTCAAGTGGATGAATAAAATTGGATGTGCCTTACTTGCAGGAAAAAAATAAAAAAAAATAAAAAAAAAAAAGCCTAACCTCTTTTGGGACTGTTGCAGAGAACAGCAAAGACTGTCGCCCACGAGGTACACAATCAACGATTCTCTCCGTGTCCTTCCTGAATCCAAGGTCCAGCAGATGATCAGCTTCATCAAGTACAAGCATTTTAAGCCCCATCAAACGCACAGACAAGCCGGATCTGGACTCAATGTGATCCAGTAATCTACCAGGAGTGGCAACCAGAATCTACGAAAATTTGATGTAGAAGTAAGACAACAGTTGATGCAATTTTCATCATGGATCATCACATAACTGTCACTTTGTGTTGTTAACACTTAGAACAAGGTAAGGCTGCATGCATACAGCCCAGTGCCCTGTCCCCCTTCTCCCTATCTCGCCACTGGCTAATGCCCCTTGAGACGGTGGGAAAATCTAGTTACGGCAAGACCATTACAGTGGTTCAAATGTAAGGATGGTTCTTGGAGCATGGAGTAATCATAATAGCACAAAATCATCAAAAGCTCAGCCACAAGCCTACACAGCAAGTATGCTAGATGAATAACAAACCTGGCAAGGATCTGATTCAAGACGTTTAAGATCGTCCTTGAAACGTGTACCACCACTTATCACTTGGACGCCTAGTCCATCATGATACTTTAACAAAGCACGTGTTTCTGCAGCAATCTGACAAGCGAGTTCCCTAGTGGGGCAAAGTACAAGAACATATATCGGAGCTACACGCTGAACTTTGTCACTGCTTATCGCCTTTAGAACTGTTTCAATTGCAGGAAGCTGTTTTTATTTAATAACGACATTGAAAAAGAATCACTATACAAAACGAGATTGTTCCCACCAAAAAAAAGGTTGCTGATTTTATACCAGAAAAGCAACCGTCTTTCCTGTGCCAGCTTTAGCTTTGACTAAAACATCATTTCCTGCCACAAAACAGAACATAAAGTTTGTGGTGATTACCTACTTTACCATCCAAACATGAGTAGATAATGTTACTTGATAGCTAAGTGATGCTACAGAGCAAGTTAGGTAGGGAGCCAAATTAATTGAAAATCAACAGGAACTGTGGAGGAACAGCTATAGCAATTGGTGAGACGGATACAAAAGGAAATATCAACTAACAGAAGCAGATTTGTCGAAATATGAAAGGGACATTACATAAAGCAGTGTTATTACCCTTGAGACAAAGAGAAAGTGTATCTTGTTGGACTTTAGACATGGTAATATAGCCCGCATTAGTCAATGCTTTCACTGTCAGAGGAGAAATGCCGCACTGATCAAACCTCTTGCCAGTAGAAACAAAATCGTCAACAACTTCGTCATCAGGTTGAGGGTCGATGACATTGTCATTCTCATCTACTGTGTTTTCAGGTAATTTGCGGAGCATAACCTCGTGCTTAATTTCGTCAAGCCTCTCCCTCGGATTCTCCATTTTGTCCTGCAAATTCCATGTTTTGGTTATCTTGCCATCATACTTTCCTAAAACACCGCTCCCTATAAACTCCCTGGCGCCTCTCCTCCCTCGTTCCTCTTTCTGCTTCTGCTTGGGGTTTTCGACACAGAACTTGGGCCACCTGGCATTTTCAGGTAGCACAGGGAGCACGGCGTAACCCTCATCATCGTCACTGGATGAACCTCCATATATCCTCTTCTTAGGTCTCTTAGACTGCCCCGTAAAACTCGAAAACCCCCTTCTCTGCTGCAAATTGTAATTGAAATTGAAATTGAAGGAACAATAACCTCTCTTCTGCTGGAAATTAGGAGGAGGAGGAGGAGCGGGATCGTGGAGCGGGCCGTCAGCATCGGTCCAGAGGTCTTCAGCCCCGGCTTTGACGAAGCGGTCAGCGAGGGCCCTAACATGGTCACGAGGGGAGAGTGGGGGGTGGGAGTGAGAATTGGCATCAGGGGAGACGGAGGCGGTGGAAACCCTAATTTGAGAGCGAAGACGAGCCTGGTAAAGCTGCTTCTCCTGATCAAGGAGGCGCTTCTCCTTGTTGATGGCCTTCTTCTCATGAATTCGCCTCCATTTCCATTTGTTGATGCCGCCGGGGAAGGTGCGTGGGCCGCCGCCCATTGGTCGTGAGCATATCAGGGACCACTCCACCCTGTTGCGCACGCTTTTCCATGGCTGTCGAAGGTAGAGGAGGCTGGACATTTTCAATTGTAGGGGTTTTCAGGTTAGGAGTGTGATTTACTGAAGAGGAGGTTTATGAATTATGATGATGGGTTTTAGACGAGTTAGGTTCTTGTGACTCTAATATCGAGTGCAGGGGTAAGATTGGGGACTCAACTTTCAATTTTATTACAGTTAAGGACCTCAGCTTCAAAATTGTACAGTTAAGGACCTACCATCCTAAGCCGTTACCTTCTGTCGGTTTTGTGCTACTGAATACTGATGCTTTATAGTTTATCTATATAAATAATTACAAATCGAATCACCCTAGATGATGAGACTTGGCCACATGTCTTCTAGTAAGGGATAACTCTGTGGATTGAGCTTACATGGTTTGTGGTGGTTAGCATGGTATTGTTGCGTACCCGGGAAGGATTAAACATCTTCATCATCAAAAAAAAAAAAATAATAATAATTACAAAGAATATTTACGTATATGCCTAATGCAATAATGCTTGGAAGTTGGAACCTACCAAGACTTTTGAAAACGTAATAAGCTTTTTCCTTCAAAAAAAGAAAATGTAATAAGCTTCACACCTGCTAAACAAAGGACCTTAATTAGTAGTACTCCATAATTCATTTTTGATTTGTTAGAGCAACTCCAATGGTTATATTTAGGGGCCTCCCTGTAATTATTGTAAATTTTCAAGCGACATGCTCACCATTGGAGTATCAGATTTAAGTACATAATTACACATCTTATAATACGTGTAAATAAAGTGGAAATAAAATCAGTATATTACAATTTTAAAGATTTTTTTTTTTTTTATATAAGTTCGGTTCATGGTCGATCCGCGGTCAATTCAGTTTGGTCCAGGACCTGACTGAAGATCAAAGTAGAACAAATAGATGGACTGGTCCGGACCAAATGATCCGACCCGGTTTGATCTTTGGTCCGGACCACTGAATGAACAGCCCTACCCAGTGCTGCTTTTCTTCACCACTACTTTAAAATCGTAGCATATATCAGCGGACAAAATCGAGACATTGCTTTACTTATTTATGTTCGCTGATTCTTCCTGATAAAAGGTTCATATTAGGGCGAGTTTTCTACTGCCGTAATTTGTTTTTTTAGATAGCTTTGTTGCCTTGTTGGCTGGGATTACATTAGTTTTAGGAAATTTCGGTTTCGATGAGCTCATAAGTTATAATTCGGCGATTTATTGATGGAATTTGGAATTTTTACAACCCTATATACTAGATATCATTTTCTTATGACTTTGGTCGCCAACCATTCGATGAAATGCCTAACATAAAATTTCGCATCTATTTTTTTGGTATCATTAGTTTGTATGATTGGGTGGGTAATGTTGTTACTTGTTGTCGGGTTTCTTTCGATCTTACGATACTTGAGTTCTGCTTCTTATTGAGGCAGGAAAACATTTGGCTAGTGGTATGCTCAGCTATCCGTTATCGTCCATGAATCTACGAGAATGTGAAGTCTCTTACTTCATTAACATTTCAAATGCTTCTTGTAAGAATATATTGGGTCCAATACTATTTATGTGGACACACTATTATATCTATTGTATTTGTTAACTATCTTTTAAGTTTAGCCCAATATAGTGATCCATCTGGATAATATAATACGGGCATATTAATTACGTCTTATAAAGTATGGGCCGGATATCTTAATTGTGTAGATACCCATTAGGTTACTAATGCATGATGGGCGCATTAAATTAAGGAGACTATATATAAGTCACCTGGGTTATGGTCCCTGGTAGCACACAATAACCTAATCTCCCTGCATCCATCAGTAGAGAGATCCTGTCGGTACGTGTGTCTACTAGAAGACCTAACCCTCAAGACCAACATTTTGTCATGTAATCAGGTACGCTTCCGCATCTATTATTTACCGAGTGATTTAGTATGAAGTTTATGGTCTCTATTCGGATTAAATCTAACAAGTGGTATCAGAGCCACCTTCATATTAAATTATTTGGGACGATTTATTTCGGATTGTTCAATATTCAAACGTGCGAATTCAGTTGTTGCTGCGTTGATCGAATTACTTTTGTCGCTCATATGTATATGGATGAATACCGTCTGATCTGAATTTTATGTAGCCTTATTGTTACACTAAAATATCTTAGCATCGGCTAATGCAGTAATCTGTATGCAAACTTTGTTTGTATTGTTTTGTGGTAATCTGTGACATACTTATTAAGAATTCAGAAACTATTCGGGAATTAAACGGTCAGACACATCCCCCCCTTATATAAAAGTAAGTAAGGGGGGATTTTGGTTGATTTTTTGGTGTGCAAATTTGGTGAACAGTCCAACTTTCCTAATGAACAGTTCACTTTTGCTCTTTCCCATCCGTCGATATCTCCTTTGCATCTTCACATCACAGCCTTCCATTTCTCTCCTCCATTCATTCTCATCTCCATCTCACTTGACCTTCCTTTTGTGTTCGGGCCTTGTACCAGCTATTACTATGTCCTGCTCTCCGACGGTGCCTTCTACCTTCCTGACACGGCCTTGCCTTTTGCGGGACACCTTTTCCGGGCACCTTCCGGTCACCTTTTCCGGCCACCTTTCCGTTCGAGGTTCCTCCTTCGATATCATGTCACCTTTCCCGGAGACCTTTTCTGGGAGAGGTTAACACGCCGGCCACCTTTCCGTTTACCTTTCCGTTTTGTATAGTTATTGTTAGAAATCGTATTTCGGTTCATACAAATATCACATATTTGAGTTTAAATTTATAGTCATAAATTAAAGATCTTATGCATGCAATTAAATAACATAAGAATAAGAAACGGGTTTCTCACATTCGTCGAAAACCGGTTTATACTAATTTGGACTCCTTCCAATATTAGTCTTCGTAAGATATTCCTATTAAGCTCCTTGCTCCTCTTCTTGATCTATTGTGAGATCAATGCCCAAAGATTCGTATCAAGGAACCGATTT
>JAGPOY010004857.1:0-11525 GCA_018983105.1 Silene uniflora | reverse complement strand
TCCACAACCAACTCTCCCTCTCCCTATTCGAAGCTCCTCCCAACTCCAATGCTTCCCTATCTCCCGCCAACCACCGGTACGCTGACCTCACGGAGTAAACCCCATCCTTCTCCTGGCTCCACAACCACTCATCACGCGGCCTACTGTCGCTAAGCCTTATATTCAGAACACGGTCCACTTCGAAAGGGAGCAACACCGCAGCCAACCTATCTTCCCTCCACCCATTCGTATCAATAAGGTGAGCCACCACCATATCCTTATTACCCGGAACGCAGGGAGAAAGAACTCTCATGTTTTTTAAGCAAGCCTATTACGATTTCTCTTTGCCGAGGTTGTCATGTAGATTTCAGTTAGAAACATGGTTTATAAGAAGGGAAGGCTTAGTTTGGATTATTCCAATGAAAGAATCCTAATGTAGTGATGAAATGTTTATGTTTTCAAATCAATACATTTAAATAATTTTACAATATTAATATGGTTTTGAAAAACACGTCACCTTCAATTATTGAAGGGTATTATGTTTGCATATAACATCTCGAATAATACGACGTGATCACAATAAGCGTCTTCACATAAGATTTGGAAGAGGGCCTACAAATTTCATTGGCCGACCTGTTAGTGACGAAAGGAAGTGAAGAGGTTGATGCAAGTGGTGAAACAAGGATAGTTGGGTGAGTTTATGAATTATGAGCCAAAGGAAATTAACGGACTAGATGACGATTTTCTCAACTTAGGCTAGTGTTTAGATTTACGACTTTACAGATGAATTTTAAGAATACATCGTATATATATTTCAGAAAAGTACCGATACAAGTAGAAATTTGTATAACAAAGAGATACGTCATACAATTTCCCTTAATTTTGTAGACAGTGGTACAACCCCGTTACCAAACCAGCAAGTCTCCCTTGAGACCGTTTGAAAGTGACATATGTGACCCTTTTACAGCTAAGTATGAAAGTTTCAGACGGAAATGGTCCGTTTGAAAGAAGAATTGGCGTTACCAAATGATTTGTTTATCAAGATCCGGCACCATGTGCTGATGAGGAGTATATATATACATAAAACAAGGGAACATTACAACCTGCAGACATATTTAGGACACACAAAAGTAACTTTGTCATTACTTAATCAGTAGGTGTTTCTAGTTCAACCCGTGAGTATGGGAGATAAGGTGGGGGACTTGGTAGCCCGTGAAGCTAAAAATAATTCACTACGGAAGTAGAATTTGACAAGGGATGAGTAAATAGTAATTCTCATAAACCCGATATGAATACATGAATGTCTTACTTATACTGTAAAGTAGACTCCTATCTTTCTGTTAAGAGACTGTTTTGGAAGAGTGAACGTTTTGAAGATTACAGGCGATTGCATTATGAGTCTAAATGAGTCACATTTTTACGCTACGATTGAGACTGCTTAGTTTCCGGAAAGTGGTAAAGAACCGTAGCACCTGGTTTTGAGCGTAATGTACTTCAACATTGAATTTCGACTGTCTCAAACCGAGTCAAACACTTATTACTGTTTTGTTGCCGGATAAATCAAATTGGTTTTGTTTTTTCGCGCAGTGAAATCATAAGTAGCTGTCATATTATGCAATTCTCGAAGATATTTTCACTACGAGTCATCGTGAAATAGTAGGTTTACATGCAGCCATCTTTATTTCGCTATTTGCAGGAGCCCTTAAAGCAGTAAGGCACAATACTGCTGGCGCCTTTTGCGGTGCCGAATTTGATGGACGTGACAAATTTCAGTAAAATACGAAACAGTAATTACTGGAAACTAGAGTTGGGAATCTGCCATAGAAATTGATGAATTTTGGTTTCATTCACAAGGTACAATGCAACAAAAAACAGGAACAGCTGTCTGGTTTGTAGTATAGGTAGGCACTATTCGTCCTGTATTATCAAAGAAGATAAGAATGTTCTGATTGCATTTCACTGATCGAAACTCCGCTCTTATCCTCCTCATATTTCTAATTCTATCAACATCCTTGAGGTAAAACTTACAACTGCTCAATAATGTTGTTCATTTGTTCATTTCTTAATCTATCGACAATTTTACAGCAACATTACCTCAGCGCCTTATATGGATTCGTCCTATGAAAATTACGTTGATTAATGACCTCAACGGACTGCTACCCCCTTCACACGATAAGAAAACACAGGCAATTGTGTCATTTTTCTTTATTTATTTTTCATATTACAAAGTCACCAGATAATGACTATTTTGCCTGATAATGGATTTTTCGAAATTTGCAATTGGAGTGCACTATTTTAATTATGGCCCTAGACACCGACTCACAACCTAATTATCAAGGTTTTAAAGGTTAGCGCAATTGCATTTTGCAGTGTCGCATCACCGGTCACCCGCATTTCTACCAAAAAGACCCATTCTAAGATCAAGTCTCAAACCGAGACTTAGAACCATGGGCTAATGGCCTCAGCATGAATGACACGTATAGAAACCATACTTCAGGATTGGGGTTGTCATAACCTTTTAAGCTAAGAGTCTATATATATAACGTTCATCATATCCTACACTAGAAAGTAACTAAAACTCTCTGCTGTTTATCAGTTAGTGTGAGGAACAACTAACTCAAATGATGAGAGGGCTCAAAACCTGCAGCCCCTTTTTACTACTGATTCTCTCATTGTCATGTTTTTGCTGCAACCTTTCCGAGGCGAGGCTTCACGTTCATAGGCATCCTTCTGCAGTTGTTGTTGGCACTGTTTACTGTCACACTTGCTTCCAACATGACGTGTCTAAGAGCACCGACTACATCTCAGGTTTTTAACTTTAAACTTTTTTTGTTGTTTGAATGATAAGATCGTTCGCCTTTCAGATTCATAACTCCATTAATTGATAACAATATAGTATCTGCTGATTCACTTGAAACAATTTATGTATACGCATTTGATTCTCTGTGTGTTTGGTGGTGTTTCGATATCTGTGAGCAATGGCAAGCTGTTTTCTCCTTGAGCTGAAAACTGAAAGCATAAGCAGTTACGCACTACTTACGCCCTCGATTTTGGTTCATTTCAGGTGCAACAGTTGCAGTGGAATGTTTAGAAGGCAGCACAAGACAAGCTTTCTATCAGGAAGTTAACACGGACAAAACAGGAAACTTCAAAGTGGTTCTGCCATTCTCAGTAAGCAAACATGTGAGAGATATAAAAGGATGCACAGTGAAGCTCGTCAAGAGCAATCAACCATACTGTGCTGTCGCGTCTACTTCCACCTCATCACGGATCCATCTCAAAGAAAGAAAAGGTGGGCAACACATTTACTCTGCAGGATTCTTCACCTTTAAGCCGCTTAAACAACCCGGTCTATGCAACCAACAATCTAGTGCGACTAAGTCCAACCTCAACTCTCTTGGAGGCACTCTCCCTGGCCTTCCGACTCCTCAAATCCCAAATCTTCCAACACTTCCAATGCCTGATATCCCGAAACTTCCAGTCCCTGGAATTCCAACTCTTCCTGTTACAAACCCATTGACACCAACATTACCTGGCGCACCTTTGTTACCAAATGTGCCGCTTCCACCACTGCCACCGCTTTCTGAGAAACCTATTGTACCGACCAAAGAATCTACGATCGCAAATGAGTTTGTTTCGCAGCCACAAGGGTTGTTCCCACCACTAATCCCACCAGTAATATCACCCCCATCAAGTGGGTTACCAGTTCCAGACCCATTGAGCCCAGCTCCGCTTTTGCCAAACCCACTTCAGCCCCCTCCGTCACCACTCATTCCTAACCCTTTACAGCCCCCAACACCCCCAACCGGTTTAATCCCACAACTGCCTCCACTACCTACCATTCCAGCGGTTCCTGGGATACCCGGTATTCCAGCGGTTCCTGGCCTTACTCCACCCACACCATCTCCCGTTGGTATAGTGCCAACACTACCTCCATTGCCTACCGTTCCTGTAGTACCTGGAATTCCAGGAGTTCCTGCCCTAACTCCGCCTACACCCTCGACATCCCCAGTTGGTATAGTGCCAACACTACCACCGTTGCCTACCATTCCTGTAGTACCTGGAATTCCAGGAGTTCCTGCCCTAACTCCACCGACACCCACGCCTAAGCCACCTGCAACTCTCCTCCCTCCATTGTTGCCACCTGGTATGCCTGGTCTTCCACCAGCTAAGCTTAAAACAGTTAATCCTTGATCAGGATCAACAGAACTAGTAATACTGCAACTTGTACTATTGTTTTATTATCAACCAGCTGCCGATATGATCGTTTCCATGCTGTTCTTTTCTACTGCTTATCTTTGAAGTCTATAGTTCAGATTTGTCAACACTTTCTATGAATATATGTCTCGATCGAGTGTGCTGCTTAGGCTACTCTACGTTTTGTGTTGTGAACTTGTGATTAGATTGGTGAATTACGTAAATCTGTTTGTAATAATGTTGCTATTTAAACATATTTTCTGAGTTTATTATGATCCTGTTACCTTACCATGTTCGACAACAATGCAAATCCTAGAGCCAAATGAAAACATTCAGTTTTACAGGAAAACGATTATAAGAAATACGGAGTATTACAGAAGACTGTGTGAGAAATATGGCACGGTCAGCCGACAGCCAGACCTGGTTAGAATCTTGATGACAAGTCTTGGATTTCTGGACGAAAATGAGGAGGGTGAATACAGACTCATCAATCGCTATATAATTTATGGTTTAGGTGTATAAACATCTTAATTGTCCAACATACAAAATTACAAATATAATAAAATGGGTTCCCAAACCATAAAGAGATAAATAAAATCAAGATTCCCGAAATATATAATATCCATAATTTATTAGATTTTTGGGAAATTCACACTTGTATCCCTCTACTATGGGCTAATCGCACTTGTATCCCTGCTTTTCAAAAAAGGCCACTTGTATCCTCAAACTTCCTAGTTATTCTTACTTATATCTCTCAAGTATAGACTAATCTCGCTTGTAGTCTTGTACCTTTACTTTTAAGGAAAACCCATACTCCAACATCATAATACTAAGCACCAACACTTAGGACGTTAAGTGAATTCTCGCTTGCCATTATGAAGTGAGGAAGAAATGCTAAGTGTTGGTGATTTCGATCACAAGTCATTTAAGTGTATTCGGGTTTTCATGTCAAAATCGGTTTGACTTCGAAATCGATATAATGTAAGTAGGAGAGTACGGAGTGTACGCTCATATAATCGTCTCTCGAGTTCATGTTAATAGTGGATAAAGTAATGATAAATGTATTTATCATGTGGTTAAGGGAGAATTCGACATCTCCTATCGGGTTTGGATACTCGGGGTTAAGTATTTGATACTAAGAATATATTATAAATGAAGATTTTGATAAAAACAGCATTCATATTTGTATTGATTCAGAAAATATTTCTCAATGTTGAGTACAATGTGGCTGCAGATTGATAGCCTTCTCTCTTAGGTTTGAATGCTTACATACTCAGTCTATATATATAAAACTACACACGAAACCCTAGGACAATACTCTAGCTACAAGACAAGCATTGCAGCCAACACAATTCTTTCACATGTTGATTTTGCCACCAACTTCTTTGTTTGCTTGTGCACCAAAGCTTCTGTTTCCCCTTTTCACAATATCAGGATAGGATTGGGCTTTCTCAAAGACAAAGTCTTGGGCCTTTCTTTTACACTCTCCATCAAGATGAGAGTGTGATTCTTTCATCACTCCCATCTTGTTGAGGAGATGATGATGTTGTTTGACAGTAAGCTGCTTTGTTAATTAGAACATCAGCAATTTGATCTTTGGATGACACATGAGATGGTTGTATTAGCCCTTCTGCCACTTTTTCTCTTATGAAGTGACAATCAATTTCTATGTGTTTGGTTCTTTCACGTAGAACAGGATTAGCTGCTATGGCAATTGCAGCTTGACTGTCACATTTTAGAGCAGTTGTGTTCATCTTTTTTAGGCCTAGATCCTTCAGCAATGTCATCAACCAAGTAACCTCACATGTAGTTAGTGCCATTGCCTTGTATTCTGCCTCAGCTGAGGACCTTGACACAACAGTCTGTTTCTGTGACTTCCATGACACAGGAGATTGTCCCAACAGTATGCAATAGCCATTTGTTGACCTTCTAGTTGATGGACATGAAGCCCAATCTGAATCACAATAGGCAGTTAAGGTAGCAGATGATCCATTTGATAATAGTGTACCCTGACCAAGAGCATGTTTAAGATATCTCAGTACCCTTCTTGCAGCTTGATAGTGATCAGAAGTAGGAGAGTGCATGAACCGACTCAACAATTGCACAGAGAATGCAATGTCAGTTCTAGTAATGGTATTATGGTAAGGTAGATCAGTTTGCCTATAAGCCTTATATAAATGCCTGGATTTGACAAAGGTGTCCCTTTGTCTGGATAAAGCTTGCAATGACTTTTAATAGGCACTTTCAAGGATCTCTGTTTCTCTATTCCAAATTCTTTGATCATATCAAGTATATACTTCTTCTGTGATAGAAATATTCCTTGATTTGTCTGATTCACTTTCAAGCAAAGGAAGTATGACAATTGTCCTAAGTCCTTCATATGGAAATCAGAGTTTAGCTTAATTTTGTGTTGGTATATCATCAACATATACCAACACAACTGTAATGCTGTCATTTTGAACTTTGATAAATAATGAATGGTCAGCTTGAGATTTAGAGAAACCATATTGTAACAGTGCTGAGGACAATTTTGCAAACCACTACCTTGGAGCTTGCTTGAGGACATAGAGAGATTTTATTAGCCTGCACACTTGAGTGGTGTCTCCTCTTGAGCTTACCTGATTCTCTTCTACTCTGGTCCTCTTTCCTGTATATCCCAGAGGTATGTGCATATAGACCACCTCTTCCAAGTCCCCATGAAGAAAGGCATTACTGACATCCATTTAGCAAAGGTGTCAGCCCTTCATAGAAGCCACATCAAGTAAAGACCTCATCGTGGTCATTTTAGCTACAGGAGCAAAGGTTTCCATGTAATGTAGTCCATATTGTTGTCTGCACCCTTGTATCACAAGTCTAGCCTTGTGTCTTTCTAAAGAACCATCTGGCTTGAACTTGTTTTTCTATATCCATTTGCACCCAATAGCTCTCCTTCCCGGTGGCAAAGTGGTCACTTCCCAAGTCTGATTTGTTTCTAGAGCATCCAGCTCATTATTCATAGAATTAACCCATTCCTTTTTCTTAACAGCTTGGTAAAAATTGGAGGGTTCTTCACCTTTCACTATGTGATGTACCATATTGGTAAATGATTGTGTGACACCATCTTCTACCATATAAGTGGCCTGAGCTGCGCTATCTTTGCTATTTTTCCCTCCAAGATTGACAACAAAATCTTGCATCCAAGCTGGTTGTCTTGATCTTGTTCTGTCTAGTCTCTTGTGTGGACTGTGATCAGTGATAGTATTTCCTTCTGATGAGGCCTCTCCTGTTTCCTGAACCTGAGTAGCATCACCTGTATCATATGTTTCATCGGTGTATTGCTGGGAGCCATCACAGGGAGATGGCAGGTCAGAATCAGGGGTATCCTGATCATCTTCACTAACTGGCATTTGAACAAGACAACTGATCATGAATTTCCCATCGCTAGCACTGCTATTGTATGGAAAAATGTGTTCATAGAAGACCACATCTCTTGTGGCATATCTCTTCTTAGTATTCAGATCTTCCACTAGGTATCTTTTCTGATGTGGTGGATAGCCAACCATAATACGAGGAACTCCTCTATGTTTGAGCTTGTCTTTCTGTCTATCAGGATTATATGTCATACTCAGGCAACCAAAGGCTTTTAACTGACTGTATTGAGGCACCTTGTGAAACAACTTTTCATAGGGGTTCTGTTTTTAATGACTAATGTAGGCAGCCTATTAATTAAATATGCTGCAGTCTTTACACAATCTCCCCAGTATCCCAGTATGGCAGGCCTGCTTGAAACCTCAGAGCCCTACTAATCTCAAGCAGGTGCCTATGCTTCCTCTCTATAATGCCATTTTGTTGAGGCCTATCCACCATACTTTTCTGATGAATGAGGCCATGATTAGCAAAGAAATCAAGACACCACTAATCTTCAAATTCAAGAGCATTGTTAGATCTCAAGATCTTAATTTTAGAGTTGAAAGGTTTTAGCATATTCATAAAGTTGTTTAAAGTATTCAAGAGCCCGAGACTCTCTCTCCATCAGATACACCCAAGTTGCTTAGGTACAATCATCAACACGGGTCAGAAAATACTTATATTCGCCTCTATACTTTACTTTATAGGGACCCCATATGTCCATGTGAATGAGATCAAAGGGATGAGCAAAGATGGATTGACTGATGGGAAATGGTGATTTAGTGAGTTTTGCCATAGAACAGCACAAGCACAGTTGTTCATGAGCATTTTTATTTGACAGTTTTAAAGAAGTAATGTGTTGCAATTTGGAGAATGGACCATGTCTAATTCTGTTATGCCACAAGTTGTAAGGAGAAACATTAACATTCATAGAAAACGTTAGCTCTTGACACAAGTTGTCAGCCTTGGAATTAAAAGCAGAAAATATATTAAAACTTGGCTTGTTGTTATCTTGTGGTTTGAGGTTGTTTTTGTGAGGTTCAAGATAGTACAATTCATCCACTGCTCTTCCTGTTCCTTTGATCTCATGGGTGATAGAGTCCTGCACATCACAATGGGAATTACAAAATTTCACATAACAGTTGTTATCTTTGGCCAACTTCTGAATAGACACTAGATTGTGCTTGAAATTTGGCACAAACATGGCATTTATTAGTTTAAGGCCATTAAAGAGAATCATATTACCCATATGAGTAACATTAGAGATCTCTCTATTAGGCAAATTAATTTTGAGCCTCTTAGTAAGGGTTTTAACATTGTTCAACTTGCTCAGATCAATAATCATGTGATCACTGGATCCTGAGTCTAAGATCCACTTATTTTTACTCATTTTCACACTGTGGCAGGACAGTATACCTGCAAAATTTCAGTCAATTTCTTCATCTGTGTCATTTCCTAACTTCATTCCACTTTTGTGTCCAGGAACATACTTCAGGAGATTTGCCAATTGTTGGTTTTTGTCTGCTAAAACAGCTGCAAGTTCTGCATTACTTGGCTCAGACTGAGCATTGCTTGCCATTCTTCTGTTGAAGCTACTGTTGTAGTTGATGTTTTGATTTCCATTGCCTACATACGTTGAGGTGAATGTATTTCTACCCCTTCCTCTGTAGCCTCCTCTATTTCCTCTGAAATTTCCTTGGTTTCTCCCTAACACAAAACCTCCTCTCTTGGGCCTTTAATAACTAGGACCAAACCAGCATTTCTCACTCACATGGCTCTTCAGTCCACAATGTTGACATGAGTTCTCAGCAGGCTCCCCCTGGGCCACAAGAGCAGATGCTTCTACTTCAAATTTCAAGGTAGGCTGAATATTCCGTTGTTGGGCTTCCTCTTGCACCATGATGGACATGGCATCGTCCACAGTGGGCAAGGGAGACATCAAAAGGATTGCACTTCTCTGAGTTGCAAAATTTTTATCTAGACCATTCAGAAATTGAAACAACCTTGCCTCTTCCTTGTGTCTTTGTATTGTGTCCAAGAAAGCACTTATCTCCTCAGTAATCACAGTAATGACAGGATAATCATTCAAATTTTCCAACTCATCCCAAATAGATCTCAATTGTATGTAGTACTCAGTCACAGGTTTCCCATCCTGTTTACACTCATAGGTATTCTTATTGAGTTTATATTTCCTAGCCCCATTGCTCACTAGGTACCTTCCCTTCAACAATTTTTAAATGTCTTTAACAGAATGAGTATACAAGATAGCCATTTTAATTGGTTCACTCACATTTTGCAGGATCCAAGAGATCACCAAACTATTAGCCGCTGACCATGCCTCCATCCTCACCTCATCTTTCTTGGGTTTTTCCACTGCCTCTGTAATAAGCCCAAGTTTCCTCTTTGTGGATAGCGCCAATTCCATAGCTCTTTTTCAGGGAATATAGTTTTCTACCCCAGTTAGTATGGGTGTGATTTTCAGGGTGATACCAAGGTCATTTCGGTTACAATACGTACAAGGGGTCAGTGACTGCTATGGTTGTTTGGGTTGTCTCACTAGAATTAGGCATGATGACAGTTAAAAAGGTAGCAAGATAATAACAGATAAACAGAAAACAAGCTAAGGATGCAGTAAAACTAAAAAAGGTGCAAACTTGGACATAAAGATTCAAGCTTTACGAACTACTGTAATGGAAAAACAGAGTAATATAGAAAACTTACTAAAAAATGAAGTTGAGAACGAACCAAGTATGCAGAAGCCAGAGCACAAGGCTCATAGCTCTGATACCATGAAGATTTTGATAAAAACAACATTCATTCTTGTATTGATTCAGAAAATATTTCTCAATGTTGAGTACAATGTGGTTGCAGATTGATAGCCTTCTCTCTTAGGTTTGAATGCTTACATACTCAGTCTATATATATAGAAAACTACACATAAAACCCTAGGACAATACTCTCACTACAAGACAAGCATTGCAGCCAGCACAATTCTTTCACACGTTGCTTTTGCCACCAAATTCTTTGTTTGCTTGTGCACCAAAGCTTCTATTTCCACTTTTCACAATATGAGCATAGAATCGGGCTTTCTCAAAGGCAAAGTCTTGGGCCTTTCTTTTACAACAAACATGAATGCTAATAAGATTGGCGGTTGTTTCTAGTATGTTGGTTTTGGTATGAAATCATAAGTACTTATCCATTAATTATATATATAAGAGGATTGAGAGATATTTTTCTCACTAGAAAATTTCAGATTTGACATTGACAAAGCAAAATAAAACTCCATCAAGTAGTCTCTTTATCTTTGCCTAGACGAAGAGAGCCTCAACCGTCTTATCTTACAAGGGATTTCGTGTAATGATGTACCACATTTATATATACTTGCTTGGCTTCCCATGTGTGACATTTTATACCATTCTCGTGCTATTTATATCATTTACATGCCTTTTTGGTGAATTGTCGTTGCTACCGTTATTTTATGTTTTAATGCAGATATGATGCATTACGAGGAGAACTTGGACTAGGAGTAGCAGCATGGCATTGGCATGGGAGAACACACGAGGCAAGGCACGAGAAATAAGGAGACTCGAGGAGATAACAGGAGAAGACATGACGAATTCTGACCAGGAGCTTGGTTCCTCGATCGAGTCCAGAAAGGCTCGATCGAGTACGTTAAGGCTCGATCGAGTATCTTTTATGGCAGCAGAGTTTCGACTTTCCTTAAACACGAGATCCCGTTTGTATAAATAAAGGGCTCGTGCATCACGCTATATATCACGTTTTTATATACTTTCAATACCCTAATTTAGTTTAGCTTTATTAGAAGACGCTCTTAGCATTACTCTTATTGCGACGGATTCATTATTACGGTATTAATTCAATTACTCTTTACTCATTATGTTTTCATTATTAATTATTGTTATTGCTTTTATTTTCGTTATGAGTAGCTAAATATCCATCTA
>JAGPOY010004856.1:0-11527 GCA_018983105.1 Silene uniflora | reverse complement strand
CAGAAACATACAAACCGAATTACGGGTACTAAATTGTATCGTCCTTTCCTATGCCATGGCTACCCTAAATCCTAGCGATAAGATCAGCTACGCATAACGAAATAAGAAACAACAATAGCAATTATAGAAATAAAGAGCAACTTGATTGATGAATAATAAGAAGAAACGATAATACCGATTACCAAAGTCGTAGAATAGAATTGTCGATTTCTAGGGTTAGAGCCGCCAAGAGAGAGGAAAAAAAGATGAGAAGTGAAAAAAACAGATTCAAAGATTGATAAAAAGTTGTTCTTCTCTAATGCCCTAAATCCCCTATTTAAACAAAATAAAGTATCTAAAATTCCCTATCTTGCGCGGCCCATCAATGTAAAATCTCCTCGATCGAACGATTTAGTTATTCGATCGAGGGTAAAGCTCCAGAAGGAAGTCGGTCGAATATCATGGTTGTTCGATCGACTAGTACGCCATATGCTTGTGCTCGATCGAGAATAGCACTACTCGATCGAGGTCTTGGGTCATGGAAAAGTGGACGATCGAAGCTCAGCATTGCTCGATCGCTGTCTTTAGAGTACTTGCTTCGTCTTTCCATCCCATTCAGCTATCTTCATGCTTCCCAAAGCAGCTGCTTTCCGTTTCAACTCTTAAATGGTTGCTTTTAGGATCATATTGGCTCGTTTCTCGTCATTCCGGTTCATATCTGCAAATTAATACAAAGCAAACCAAAGTAGACTATTCGGGGCATAAAGCGATATAAAACCACTTAAAATCACAGAAATACGTGCCAAAAGGGGCTGTAAAAGTATATATAATATGCACGTATCAGGATTGATTACTGATATGGGACTCGAGTTGAAGTAATTTACAGGTTATACATGTCTTGGGATCATCGTAAACAAGCTAAAACGAACTAGAAACGAGACTATTATAAGCGATTTATATGAAATACGAATTACGATGTCGAAATTACAAAAGATCAAAACTTGAGATGAAAACGGATGAATTGTACGGTGAAAACCTAAACATATGTCTCAAATACGGATTCCAGAGCCGCGACATGAACAAGTCGACCCTCTAAAACTCAAATAGAATTAAAACGGCGAAAACCAGCAAATATGAATTATTCGGGATTTAGGGCAAATTATTGGTTATGATTTAAAAGAAAATGTCAAAACGTAATCTACACACTGTACTAACAAAGAAAACGAAGAAAGAAACGAAAGAAAATAAGAAGGGCGAAACCACAGAAGATCGAGGAAGAAGAAGAAGAGCAGGAGCAGTGGGCAACCTCTGGAAGAGGCGCAGCAGATGCTGTGATCCTTCTAGAAGGCGCAGTTACTGCTGCGATTCTTCTCGACGTCAGGTTTCTGTTGTTTCGTCAAAACTTTTAAAAGGTTTCAATCGGTTTTTTAGCATGCTTTCGGTATAAACTTACAATAATTTGAAACAAAAATAAAATACAATAATAAAGTAGGATTTACACCCTCAGACTTACATGTTTGACGAAACGAGATTAACTAAAGTTATCGTTTTAGTGATTGGTCGACTCGAATATGCGTGGAAGGTGCCCTCTTTATTCGGAGGATTTAGTAGATTAAATAGGTTGATTGATTGTGGAGTTGGTCAAATTGGCCGGTCTATGCAGCGTGACTGGTACTCAGAATGATCTGAGCTTACGTGGTCGATTGATCAAGCACGTAGGCGTCAATAGAAAGATCGTAGTCTAGAATACAAAGGGAGAAGATCAGAAAGGCGGACACTCGCGTGAAAAGTATGGAGGCCGAAGGCCTCTATTTATACTAAAATATGTGAAGAGTTTTGGGAATGACACGGATTTAGAAATAAATCTCGAGAATATTCTGAAAATTGCAAAAATAGCACTGGAGAGGAGGCGCAGCGGCCACTGCGACCCTTCGAAGAGGTGCAGCACTTGCTGCGTCCTTTCTCCAGTGGTTTCCTCCTCCGCAAGAAAGATTTCTGCGTTTTATTTAGGAATTAGGGTAGATTTACACTTCCTTATTCCGTAAAACACAATATTTCGGTAAATATCACTAAAAGATATGGATTTTAATTTAGGAATAAATTTCTAGAGTGTTCTAGAACATTCCGAAACATTCCGATTCGACATTTTAAACGGTTTTTAGAAAATGTAGCGGTTTTTGACCCGGACTCCAAATGAACTCTAATTACTGTCAAAACGACTGTATCGGTGCGTAGATGACGAGCAAGGGGTTGACTCAAGTATTTGAGCTATCACTTTATCGATGAACTTATAGACTGTCATAAATCGTTCCGCGTAATCAAACATGCGGCCCAATCATCACTGCGTGGTTGGCGGAAGGTGTAGAAACGAGGTATCCACAAGCCGATATTATATAGAGGAGAGACGTAAAGCCAATATTAAAGAAGAAGATGAAGAAGGTAGGAACCTGGTAGCCCGCCGGACTTTATATGATGTATCCATTTGTTTCTCACATTAACAATAAACTTTCATAAAGCACTCAAGATTAAGTTGAATTGAAAATTTTAAAAAGGGTATCTAATAATTGATCCCCTTCTTCTCTTAGGTACTAGGAATCCAAACTTTTCATCATGCAATTGCTCGTTTGGTTCTTTGGTTGTAACTTGGAGAACTTAGGCTCATTTTGATGAATGTTTTGAAATCCTTGTTGTAAATCAAATTGTTGGATTCTTTGTATTAGTGGTTTGGTAAGAAGTGATTGCCTTGGAGAAAATTGATTTGTAAGTTCCATTTTGTTGAAGTTAAGGCATGGAAGTCAAGGTCAAAGAAAGTCAATCAAGTCAAAGTTAAAGTCGAGCCAATGGAAGTCAACAAAGGTCAAATCAATAAAAGCAAAGTAGCAGTGAAGGTCTAAGGCTAGGGGCAACGAAGGAAACTAAAGAAGAATGAAGAAAGAGCACGAAATGGAACAAACCGCCGCTAGGCCGCGACGGCTTAGCCTCGTCCGAGGTTGTCATGGCTAGGCCGAAACCTACGACTTTTGCCTTGATTTTTCCTCCGTGTTTTGCAGTTTGTGTAATTGGAGCTCATCTATGGTAGTAACCTAGAAATTAGTGCCGAAGATATAAATAGGCTTTAAATTGAGATCTTAAATCTCATCTTTTATCATCCTATTTTCATTTATCATTTTAGATTATCTTTTTAATCTTTCCCTAAATATTACTATTGTAAGCAAATTATAGATGGCTAATCTTCCCTATTTGGTGTAATTCTATTAAAAGTACCAATGTTTCTTAAGTTTGTAAGTGATGCGATGTCGTCATGTCACAAACAAACACATTTATAACTCAACAAACTAGCAAGTAGTAAGTAGAGGTCGAACCCAAAGGACACACTACGCCAAATAATACCATCAATCACGGTTAGAAAAGGCAATATACCGTTAAGACTCCAAAAGCAGAACCGTTATTGCATCGACCGTTGTTATTATATGACCACGGCTATTATAAACGCGGAACCGTTATGAAATGTAAACGACGGGTTAAGAAAACCGTTATGGAATGCTTAAGAACGGATCCAAAACCGTTGTCAATACTAATTAATCCGTGGTAGTATTTTGTTGGAATGATCTACGGAAAACTATCACAACGGTTGTACTGAAAAGAAACCGTTATAAATTGAAAGGAGGTTTGTAGGCTAAACTAATGAAAGCGATAAATCTATCTATATACTTAAAAGAGGAACTTTTGGAGCGATTTCATTGGCTATTGCTTTGGAGCGATTTCATTGGCTATTACAAGATAATTAAAATAGAGATAATTTGAATAATTGAATTAATAAATAACTTTTCCGATAGAGTTAGAGAGGTATACAAACTGGGAAAATAATAACGAAATATCAGCGTATATAAGGTGGTACGATACTAAGATTTTGTTCTACCTTTTTTTTCCCTTACGTTTCTGTTTATAATTATTTGATTGCAAAATTATGTATTTTGTTCTTCATATGATTTTGTTGTTGCCATTGTATTTCTGTGTATCTAATACGGAGTATCTGACAATTTCCTCTTTCTTCTTAATGTCATAGTAGAAAAACTCAAGCAATCTCACAATTCACAATGCTTTGATTGATTGATGTCAAATTATAATTTTTGTCTTTTCATTCATACTTTACGTAGATATACACAATTATTTTTGTGTACAATAGTGTAGATGTAACCGAATTTTAACATTCAAACTCCCGGATATGAGATTTTCCTTTTTTGCCGTTTCCACATGCTCTTATGATTTTTTTTTTGGGAGAAAGCAATTTAATAGATTTCAAATTTTTAACATATTTAATTTTAGGGTTAATTGATGATAATAATCCAAACTATCACCCATCTACTCAAAATAATCTAAACTACATTTAATCCGATAATAAACCCAACTTTAGTGGGTCCTTTCTCAAATTGATCTTGGCGATTGGCAACCTAATTAACAGGTCAAATTTTTTTTTTTCTTTATACTTTTGAAAGAACAGCAACTTAAAATTGAGGGCCGTCCTTAATCTCTTTATCATGAAATATCCCGTTCTATTCATCATTCCCCCCAAATAACCACTTTTTCTCTCTTATGGTTCAAAACACCATTAGTGGCGACAACACCGCCACCATAGGAAATGGTTGTGGCAGTGGGTGTGGTTGGCCGGTAAAGAGGGAAGAAAAGAAGGTGAATTTGCTATAGGAGAAGGTTTTGACCGTGACTTTGTTAAAATTTCTTGCTTTTGTCAACCTGAGTTGTTCAAAATTAGTCTGTGTGCCAACAAAGTCTAATCTTTTTATGTAAAATCTATGGCTTTTACTGAATTGATCGACGGAAATCATGAGTATTTGTGATTCGTTGTAAATATGGAAGAGGTTGGTTGAAATGTAACTTTCCAAGACTTTTTTTGGTTATGGTTTGGTGCTTTTAAAAATGGCCGGCAATAGTGACAAAGCTGGTTATTCTGATGACGATGGTACACCACAATGTCAGATTTGCGATGGGCACCGGAGAAAGGTTGAGTCAACTCAGGTATTGATAGATTCATGAGGGATTGATAATAAGTAGAGGTGAAAGTGCAAGTTTTAACTTGGCCGGGAATTAAGGAAAGAAGAAGAAGAAGAAGGAGGAGGATGGTGTTTTAATGGTGGATGTTAATTTGGGGAAGATAGGGGAGTAAAAGGTGGGTTGGGTCTGGGATCAAGAGAAGATGGATGTTTTAATGGTGGATTTTAATGGTGGATGTTTACTAATTTCTTTATAAAAATTGAATGTCATGTCATGGTTTACCTGAGGAGATTTTTTCTTACCTGAGATAACAGGTTGTAGAATTCACGAATCTATTACGAGAAGAGAGTGTTAATTATGCGGATTATTATGAGATTAAATGAAGTTCGGATTATTTTGGGAAGACCACCTATAGTTTGGATTATTCATGTCGAATAACCCTTAATTTTATACTTTACCTGCTAACGTATGATAATTTTGATTTTATAGTTTTGAGCGAGTAGAATAACCGTCTTCTTCTTCGCTGACATTCCTACGGAATAATATGTTTAAAAAAAGTTCTCAGTGCAGAGAATTCAGAGGAAAATACTTGTGTTTCACTACTTAATATTGCGTGAAAATCTAGATTTATTCTGGTATTTCTCGCCAATGAATCTAATCAAAGAACAATTCTTTTTTCTAGAATAGGATCTTTAAGAAAGGCTAACATTTATCTGATGCTATTAATTACAAGGATTCTTTCTAAACTTCGAAAGGATGGTTCGTTTTTTCTTACACCGAGAATTAGCCCCTTCCTAACATTAAAACAGATCAAATATCATTCCATTATTTCATTTAAAACAGCTTAAGCAATCATACCACGTGTGTATATAAGTATGGCTTAGTGAGCCATATATTCCTAGAATGTAAGTATGTAACCCTCTATTGACGGTTTCCATATGTAAACAAATATTATACTATATGGCAAGCTCGAAAAAATTAGAAAATCTTATGTAAAAATTTTGGAATTTATAAAAAATTACAATTCTTATGGTATAATAGTTCAACAAGCTAAAAGATCAATTTTTCAACATTCAAGATGATAACTTTAATGACAATGAAATTTTGTTACACCGAAGAAGCTGATGAAGGCTAACTGGCTAAGGGATTGGGTTCGCTCCAAATCTCCAACTATACTAAAATTAGAATATTATAATAATTTAATATATGTAATAATAATTTCATCTAAGTGATAAAAAAAAATCTTTTTTTTATTATTCCAAAAATATATCCATTTTTATAAGGTAGTAGGAGAAATAATTGTGATAATAAATAATAATCGTAGTTACTATTTGTCAAAGTATCAAATGATTAAGGAATTAATTATTTTTATTAAAAAATTTTCATTAAAGATCCCAAGTTTTCCAACTAGATATTGAAATAGAACAACTATTTAATTAATTAATTTAATTCATTATAAACAAAGTAAGAGTTTTACTTATTGTAGCGTTCATGTTATGATAGTAGTGGTTGATGTAATCCTTTTCATTATTTTTATGTTATGACTTATGATAGTAGTGTATAGTGTAATCATTTTCATTATTTCTGTTTTTTAATAAGATATGTTATTTCTTATAGAATGCAACCTTATTGAATAGGAGTATATCTTATTGGAAAGCCGTCATAATAGGAGGGGGTTCATTTTTAATTTATTCACAAATTATAGAATAAGAGGGTTTTATGCTATAAGATAGTCTTTTCGTATTAAAAAAAAACATTCATTTTTTGCTATCAATAAATGCGTGTTTTTATATAAAGGTTTTATAATAATTATTAAAGCAAAATATTTCTCCAATATTTACAAAATGTTTATGATAGAAGATGTTAAATATAACGTCAGAACAGTTTTGATCTGAATCCTATATGTGCAAAATCTGTTCCGATCATGATCCTAAGTGTCCGACGCCAAACATTATCCAAAATGGTCTTTGGAGAATTACAATTCTCGCACAAATTGACCAAAATATAGGTGTATATATTCGTTAAATGTTTTCAAAGCAACAATTTCAAGATAAATATTGCAAAATGGTCTTTGGAGAATTTGATTCTGGCACAGATTGACCAAAATATATAGGTGTATATATATATATTCGTTATAAAATGTTTTCAAAGCAACAATTTCAAGATAAATATCAGCAATTATTTTTTAATATTACCCGACCAACGGCCGGGCATGAAATCTAGTAACAAGGAAAGTAAAAACAAGCAATAAAGTAAAACGTAAACAAATGATAAACAAATGCAAGGGTGTCATGAGATCATAGGGGAACATGGTAAATCACATAAATGGTCACATAAATGATATGAGTTGGATAGGTTGGAATCGAGGCTTCCGATCTTACGACTCCTAGGATACGTTCGGTTAGCTCACGCGTACACCCGGTCTCCCTATTCAACAATATGCATGTTCTAACCATCCCCGAGGCTTACGATCTTACAAAAATGGTTGAATGGTAAGTCTAACAATCCTTGAGGCTTCCGATCTTACAAGGTTTGTCAAACAATAGAGAATTCATGCAAGGTTGTCAATCAAGCATTTCATCAAGCATAACATGTGCATAAGTTGAAAACACAACAAACCATCATTCATATGTACTCATTAAGTATGGATTCAGCACATATTAATCCCCTAGTTCCCCACTAACCCTAGCTAAGAGACTACTCACTCATCATCATGAAAATCATGCAATTAATGGTGTCAATCATCATAACATGAATAAGCATGATGAATCAGCAAGGAAATAAACAGACTTGACTAAAGATGAACAAGTAAATGAAAGAGATTAAGAGTTATACCAACAAATAAAGGAGATGAACATAAATAGAGGAGAATCCTTGTATGTATAAAGATGAAGACTTGTCACCAATCTTTAATCATAAACCCAAGAGATCCAAGAATAATCTAATGAACAAGTATTGAAAGATTGAATATTGAAGGATTAATAAAAATTGAGGAAAGATTGAAAAATAATTTGTGGAATGATTAATCTAATCTATTCTAATTTACTCCTAAGGGGGCTTGAGAAAGCTTAAGAAATCATAACCCTATAATTATTACAAGGAGGGTATTTATAGTAATTACAAGATTAGGGTTGGCTTGGAGGACAAGTAGAGTTTTGAAATAAGGGAGAAAACAGTGCCCCGTCCTGTACTTGATGTCGGCCCGGGCGGGTTTTGGAACCGGATGAATCTTTATACCTTGAACCCGGGCGGGTTGGGAAGAAGTCGAGCAGGTTCTCTTGGACCCGGGCGGGTTGGTCCCGACCCGAGCGGGTTGAGCGCCAATTTGCTTATTTGTGCTCGGATTGTAAAACGGACGTCATTTTCTCATCCGGACTCCTATTGGAATTATTCAAAAGCCTAGATCACTTGATTTTTTGACGCCGTTCCATCTAGCATAGTTTCAGACCCAAAAAAGCAATTCTTAATTTGGGTCCAAGCGGTTTCCTCTTGTAGCGGCTCCCTTGTCGTCATTGTTGAACAATAACTCGAGGGGACTTGGCATCCTAGCCGTCCTAACTCTTGCTTTATTTCTCTAAGAGTCCATGTTCATTGTCTTCTCTTCATGCTTGGCCCTTGGATATCGTCCATTTAGCTCCCAAATACTCCATTTATGCACGATCTTGCTCCTTTCCCTACAAGCAAGCCAAAATCCGATAGAAAAGCAAATAGGAATCTAAAGAAGTCGAAAAGACCCTAATAACTACACAAAAACATGCAAAACTTGTTTCTTTAAGGGGGTAAAAGTGCATCAAGTACAACCACATCAAATATCCCCAAACCGAACCTTTGCTCGTCCCGAGCAAAGAGGTGAACAAAATCAAGACCTTTATTTAAACTAATCCTAATAGCATATCCGACATGAGACAATTAACGGGTCTCACTCCGCCCCTTCAACTCACAACAAGACATCTATGAGGTAAGATGCCTTCTTGCAAGGCAAGTGGGGTCTTGCCAAAATGGCGATGCTTCCAACATGAAGCACATAAACATATATCAAAGGATGCATCTACAAAAATTGTATCCCTTTCCTCATCTAAGTGGCTGAGTTTTAAGTAATAGAGTCAAGTAGGAAATGTCGTCTCGGGGTCTTAACAAGGTGTCAACTGCCTAAATCTAGCTCAAGCATGCATAAGTGATAACTAGGTGCCAAAGAAACAAATTCTAGGCGGGTAAAGGGGAAAACAATGCTATCCTCCCTAAGACTAACATGAAATACACAAGATTCGACTCACCGCTAGACTCTTGACCACATGTGACTTAGAAAATCGAATCTCACAGGTTTCGCTCGTCGCTCAATATGAAGAACGAGTGATTTATGTATACAAGTAACCAAAATCACTCAACTACTACGACTTGCGAAGTATGCCTGCATTCTAATGTGGTACTTTATTCTACAACCGCAATAGAAATGTCATGCAATGCACAAATTTAAGAGGCAAGTAAGTTGTAATGGGGCTAAGGACAAGGTGAAAAGGCATTGGCACAAGTGTCGTTTGGATATGTGGAGCTAAATCGAGTAAAGTTGCCACTTATTTACCCTTTATACAAGTCCAAATACAAACGATCTTCTCTTCTTCAAAACTTAGGTGAAGTGATCACCTTTCATTAAGCATAATCTTTACAAAACAATGCTCACTTGCAAAACATCAAAACCTTTATTAGCAACGACTTTTCTTATCTCTTTTTGATGTGCAAGAGATGTTGCTTATGACATTTTCTAAAGCGATAAATCAAGTATTTTTTTTTTCTTTTCTTTTTCTTCTTTTCTATTTTGTTTTTCATTGCATTTTATTCATAAAACCTCTTTATTCACAAAAATAGCCAAGCAAGCTTGATAAAACATTGAAGCTCAAAATACCCCAAGCTAAAGAGATCGAGGTTCCAACTCATTTCTTATTCAACACAACTAACTACCACAACTTACTCGATAGGGTGAGTTGTTTTTGGGATGTAGCTTGTATGTTGGTTAAACAAATGAAAGGCTTAGGCATAAACGGGTTCACAAAAAGGGATTAAGATGTAAGGGTAAAAACAAAAGCTATATGGCTATGTGAGGTTCATATATATGTATATTGCCTTCAAAAATATGTGCATAAACATTTCTACGGTATCAAGGAATAAGCGCCACACTTATACGTTTTGACATAACATACCACACAAGGAGAACTAATCATACATCCTAGACGGGACCGGTTTGATGGGCCGGCCATAAGGAGGCTCTATCCTCACATTATGAGTAGGTACATGTCGATTCTAAGTCTAGTCTCAAGTCTATAAGAGTATCACAAGGTGGTCAACGCTTAAGGTGTTAACCATGTCTTCCCGGGGTGTAAACACCCTAACAAGGTCATCACTAGACGCGAGCTATCAAGAGGGAATTGAAGAGACACGGTCAAAACAAATTATCGTCATTGAAGGCATTTTATTCCCACTATAGACTCTATACAAAAACTTTTTGAAAGCAATAAACGTGCATGAATGCAATCTAACATATATACAAGCTATATGGATGCAACTAACTAAAGTGATATGCAAGCAAATGCAAGCTCCTAACAACACATAGGCACACAAACCGCAACAACAAAATACACCACATCCTCCTTGACATATAAGCCCATCCTCCTCATAATGAAAAGAAATTGTAGGGAATAAGGTTAGAACGATCATACCAAGCGGTCTTCATTTCCCTTGCTAATGTCTCAAATGAAGTGTCGTACCTATCTGAAAAGAGAACAAAAGCACACAAGTATATACAATTCTATGCTACTAAATGGAAGAACATGTTTTTGGCTTTTGTATTTTTCAAATTTTTATGGTTTTTGTTTTTATGAAAAGAAAGAACATATTTTTGAGATTTTTCGAAATTTTTCAAATTTTTATGGATTTTGGAATATAGATTCTCATCCCCCGCTTTATTTCGGACATTGTCCTCAATGTACAAGGTAAGAGTAGAAAATGAAAATGAAAGACATGTTTTTGTATTTTTGTAATTTTTGAAATGGAAATACATGTTTTTGCTTTTTTAAATATTTGAAAAGTAAATACATATTTTTGGGTTTTTGAATTTATGAAATTGAAATACAAATGCAATGCATGATATGGATGAATGCGTGCTCTATGTAAAGGCAATTCTACATGACATATATCACAAATGAATGTAATCTAAACTATACTAAGTGATGCATGTTATCCATTAATAAGAAAGCTAATTTGAATTAGCTTGAGTCACCTATGATCAAACATCCCCAAACCGGTTTAAACACCATTTCTAGTATTGGAAAAATGAGGTTTGGTCATTAGTGACTATGCATGAATGCAAGATGAATGCTACTAACTATACAATTTATATCACAATACAAGCTACACTATATGGACTAACTAATGCATATGAGATATAATACAAATGCAACTAATCTAACATATATCACAATGCGACTATACATGAGAGATAGGAGAAGGGAAAGAAGTCTTACAATCATGATCTCAATCATACCCT
>JAGPOY010004855.1:0-12872 GCA_018983105.1 Silene uniflora | reverse complement strand
CTGAACTGAACTGAACTGAACTGAACCAAGTTAATTGGGGCTGAATTGCACTAATATAAAAATAAAAATAAAAATAAAAATTATTATTAATTTAACAATTAATATAATAATAACAACTCATATAGTAATTAATAATAATTTTAATATAATAATATTAATAATATTAATGTAATAATATTAATATTAATAACTATAATAATAATAATAATGATGATGATGACGATGATAATAATAATAATAATAATAATAATTTATTATTATTATTATTATTATTATTATTATTATTATTATTATTATTATTTTAGTGTTTAGTTGGGTAGCCACCAGCTCACCACGAACTACGAATCCACATCAATTCTAATTAGGTGCAAGAATGGAGCATTATTTGCTAGATTGTTGTTCAAAGCCTAGCCTGCGTATCATCCTAACTTGAGTGATTAAATAGCCACCACAAACCATCATCAACCTTAATTTAATTAATTAAATAAATAAATATTAATAAACCCTAATTTCATCTTTAACAACTAAATAAAACTTGATTGATTAATTAAAACTCAACAAATAATATTAATATTAATAGTTGATAAACAAGTAAATTAATTACTTTATTAATTGATAAATTAGAATGCATCTTTTAAGTTATTTTAGCAATTACATTAAGTTTTAGAAAAATGTTGATTGAAGAGTTTATTTGTCTCGGTTTTAAGTGAAAAGGGAACAAAACAGAACATTTATGAAAAAGTGTATGAGAAAGAGTCAAGTTCGTATATAAAAACCAATTACGTATTATTAATAAAATAATAATACTAACAATATCAATATTATTAATAATAGTAATATTAAAATATTAAAATTAATAGTAACAATCTTACTTATTATATTATTATTATTTAATTAATATTAGTATTTATATTAATAATAATATTAGTAATTATATTAACATCAATATTATTGATTTTAATAACCATAATATTCATTATAATAATAATAATGATAAGGATGATTAATTAATAATAAATCGATAATAATAATAATAAAAAAAAAATTATCAAACGGGCTGAACCTAGTGGAGTTGCACTGAATGAAGCTGAGCTGAACTGAACTGAACTGAACTGAATGGAGCTGAACTGAACTGAACTGAACTGAACTGAGCTGAACTGAACTGAACTGAACTGAATAGTGCTGAACTGAACTGAAATGAGCTGAAAATAAGTCCGAAAGAACAGGGCCTTAGTCTTTTTGGTTAGTTACTTGGCTTTTTTGTTTTTTCTTTGCATTAGGGGACTTCTTTGGTCTCCTTTGTAGGAAAGAGTGGCACGGGTCTGTAATTAACTTTTATATTTTGGCTTTTTTGTTTTTTCTTTGCATTAGGGGACTTCTTTGGTCTCCTTTGTAGGAAAGAGTGGCACGGGTCTGTAATTAACTTTTATATTTGTTTATAATAGATCCGAAAGCTTTTCTGCAAAAAAAAAATAATAAATCAAATGGGCTGAACTGAATGAAGATGAACTGAACTGAACTGAACTGAATAGAGCTGAACTGAACTGAACTGAACTGAACTGAGCTGAGCTGAACTGAATAGAGCTGAACTGAATTCAAATGAGCTGAAATTAAGTCCGAAAGAACAGGGCTTAAAGGAAAATTCACGGAAAAGACGGTCGTATCGCAGAATTGTTCTTTCCCAAATTGTCATTAGAAGTTGTGTCATACACAGTACTGAAATAGAATACAACAATTCAGTAGTCAGTAATAGTATGTTTAAGGCACTCGTTTCATTGCAGGGTAAGGAAGGTCGAATGTAACCAATCTTGCGCATCTCCATCTCTTTGCATTCACTAAACTGATCACTTACGCAGCCGTAGCCTGTACCTGTCCCTGTCCCTGTAGGGCAAGACTCAAGAGGGGTTATGCACTGGAACTTAAGGCTAAGACATTTCTCTCATTTCAGTCGACCCCAATTTCTGCCTTCTTCTCATACTATTAGCTCCACTAATACCAAGCTCCAGAATAACCGCCGTCTCGCCGAGTTATCCAAATCTGGTAAACTTGATGAAGCCCACCACCTGTTTGTTAAAATGCCTGAACGAGATGAGTTTACTTGGAACATTATGGTTTCCGGGTATGCAAATTATGGTAGATTTACTCTAGCCAGACAATTTTTTGACGACACCCCATGTAGGACTTCCATTACTTGGAATTCATTGATTTCTGGGTATTGTCGACATCGATATGTAGACGAAGCATTTCAGTTGTTTTGGCAAATGCAATATGATGGGTTCATGCCTACTGAATACACTCTTGGTAGTGTTTTGGGAGTTTGTTCACAATTGGGTTTGATTTCTTGGGGTAAACGGCTTCACTGTTATGCAGTCAAAACTCAGTTGCAGTTTAGTAGTTTCGTTGTTACTTGCCTCGTGGATATGTATGCCAAAACCTATTGTATTCTTGAAGCTGAATCTGTTTTCAAGCTGTTTACTGGCTCCAAAACTCATGTCTTATGGACTGCAATGCTTACAGGATACTCTTATAATGAATATGGGTGTAAAGCAATGGAATGTTTCCGAGACATGCGTGTGGAAGGGATAGAATCCAATCAGTTTACTTTCCCAAGCATACTAAAAGCTTGTGCAACCGAAAAGTCTCTGATTTTCGGACAACAAGTACATGGCTGCTTAATAAAGTATGGTTTAGCTCATAATGATTATATCCAGTGTGCTTTAGTGGATATGTATGCCAAGTGCAGGGATTTCGATACTGCTAAGTTATTACTTGAGACTACGAAAGTTCATACCGTCACTGCGTGGAATTCTTTGCTAATTTGCTGTTTGAGGGAGGGACTTTTAGAGGAAGCATTGTTATATTTTAAGAAGATGCATGTTCGAGGCATAAAATTTGACGATTTTACATTTCCGACTATTTTGAAATGCTTCGCTTCACAATTTGATGTCGGGATTGTAGAGTCCATTCATTGCTTGGCAATCAAAGCTGGATATGAGGATCATAATCCCGTGAGCAATGCTCTTGTTGATGTGTATGGTAAATGTGGAAATTTGGATTCTGCAATTAAGGTGTTTAAGAAGTTACCCAGCAAGGACGTTGTGTCGTGGACTTCCCTCATCAATAGTTATTCTCATAACGGCTTTTATGAAAAAGCTCTCCAATTGTTTTCTAGCATGAGAATTGCAGGAATTTGCACTGATGAAATTCTGTTTTCCAGCATGCTAAGGGCCTGTGCTGAACTAACTCTCCTCGGATTCGCAAGGCAGGTACATGCAATCTTCATTAAGGCAAGATTTGGGTCATCATTACCAGTCGATAATTCTCTGATTACACTTTATTCAAAATGTGGGTGCATAGACGAAGCAGTTAACGTCTTCAGTTCAATGCTTGTGAGAGATTTGATTTCTTGGACATCAATAATTGTCGGGTTTGCACAAAACGGCCTGGCAATGGAGTCGATAAAATTCTACGAGAGAATGCTACAGAGCAACATTAAACCTGATTTCGTTACCTTTATTGGCTTACTGTTTGCATGTAGTCATGCTGGTCTTGTTGAGAAGGGCAAATACTACTTTGATTCCATGGACAAGGTTTACGGAATAAAACCTGGCCTTCAGCATTATGCCTGTATGATTGACCTATTAGGTCGATCTGGGAAAATGGCTGAAATCAGGGATATGTTGAAAGAGATGGAAATGCAACCAGACACAAGCATATGGAAGGCTGTTCTTGGAGCATCTCGAGTTCATCAAGATGTAGAGATGGCCAAGATTGCCTCAAAGAACCTTTTTGAACTAGAACCCGAGAATGCCGCTCCCTATATTTTGCTAGCTAATCTATACTCCACGACAGGTAGATGGGAAGAAGCTGCTAGATTCCGCACTATAATGAAAACAAAAGCGATCGTTAAGGCGCCTGGTTGTAGTTGGACTGAGGTAGAAGGCAAAGTGCACACCTTTGTATCTTCAGACAGAAACCACCAAAGAATTTCTGAGATTTATTCGAAGGTTCATGAGATTATCGGGCTAATAAAAAAGATGGGGTACAAACCTGACATGAATTTCGCTCTCCATGACATGGATGAGGAGGGCAAGGAGTTGGGTCTTACGTATCATAGTGAAAAGCTGGCAGTAGCATTTGGACTACTTGTTTTGCCTCCTGGATCGCCTATTCGGGTATTTAAAAATATCCGGGTGTGTGGAGATTGCCACAATGCTATGAAGCTTATATCGAAAGCATTTGATAGGCACATTGTATTAAGGGATTCAAATCGTTTTCACCATTTTAAATGGGGGGAATGTTCGTGTAATGATTATTGGTAGTATTTGTGATGTTAAAGTTAGATAATTAGTTAGAAGTTGGTGCTAGTGTTTACTAGAGTCGAAGCGGGTCGAAACAGAATCACTGATTATAGCAAGCAATGGAAATGGTGCAGTTTGTACAATTTGGAAGTAATTTTATTTACAAACAAGAAAGTGACAGGTTATGTCAAGTCGGGTTTCTAATTTTTGTTGTAATAACACCAGTACAATGCAGGGGTACTTGAACCAACAACCTATTGTACACAAAACGTTGATGATTATGACAGGCTTCTATGAAGCAAGCAATGGAAATGGTGCATGGCTTTCTCGACAGTAGGTGCATATCTTCCATATTTGTACGCAGGTGATTCTAGACCTCTCTGAACTCCTTCACACAATGTTATATCTTCCATCTGTGGTCAGAAAACACATAACACCATGAAAATTTTCATATTTTCGATTTTTCCACTACAGAGGGGAAGAAGCAATATCTGAATGGAGGGTCGGGTTTTTAATATTCTCTTCGTAATTTAAACCAACAAAGTAATGACTGATAATAGTAAGTTTGAGTAAAGCTTTACCTGTACTTGTTCACTGTCCTTGAGGCTTTTGTCAATAAAGGCCTTGTCTTCCTGTAACATACCAGAAACTAAAACCATGTTTACAAGGTCCAATGTCTGGGTTTTGTTTTTTTATCGCACACAACCTGAATTTCTAAATTTCGGTTAACCATTCCAATGTTCTGTTTGCATCAATGGTATCCAGTGAATTTAAAGCCAACATACTTCAGAACCGAAAATACTGGTTCATCCAATCTAAAAGCAGGCAGAAAAGACCGGAAGGACACTGAGACACAGGATCAATCATTCAGCCATATACCCAATAATCAAAACTATCGAAAGCAAAAGGGAAAAGCCTTATGTTGCCTAATCTTTAAACTCCCGATTCTCGAATAAAAATTCCTTCCAGCATGACCACAGATTTTAATATCCATCTGCTGCTAAAACGCATTTGCGTTACTAATTTACTATCTACATTCAACTCCAACCTTCTGTCTAACTTTCGCATTTCCAAACTAGATACTACTCTCTCTATTAATATCCACACACACCATATACTTTTTGAAGGTCAAAGTTCCTAAACCGTGAATTGTTTACAAAATATCAAAAATTAAAATATGACGGCACTTACGTTTTTAGTTTTGTTATCAAAAAGTCTTTCATAAAATAGTATTTACAACAAAAACTAGCAACATACTGACGGCGAAAAACATTGTCAAAGTAGTGTATTTGAGACCACGCAAGTACTCGCAACACCAAATGGTGTGTTTGAATTTGAATGAAGGGCATAATTCGTAGTTCTATATAGTTTGCCTTGATTACTTCACAACCACGTCAGAAAAATAATGTAAGAAGTACATAATAAATTTGTCAGACCAGAAGGTGGATAGCATGATGCAATCCCATCCTTTAAAAAACGACGATGTTTCAGCTTTAACAAAACAATAAAGATTAACGACAAATTTAAATTAGGCAGATTACCTTTAGTGAACCATCAAGAAAGTAGTCAAACACTACTTGGCATTTACGAGGTCCTAGAGGCAGTACGAGATTTGTGTCCATCCATGGACCATACCTATAATATACGCAACAGAATGCAAGTAGTCAAGGATGAAAGGACCGGTTATAAGTATTACTTAGGCAGTTCGACCCTTCTTTATGTAATCAGACCCCTTTCTGACCCAACAATCGAGGATATGGGTATGTAATATATACAACATTACCCTAGTGCCTCAACGACTTCCTCAAAATGCAGGGTAAGGAGTCGGAGTGGGAGTCGGATAAGTGTCCAATGTTGTCATATAGAGATCGAAGAGATAAACCACAAAAAGGAAGAGTAATTTCGTTAACCTGTTGATCATAAAGTTAGGATATACAAAAGCATAAAGTGCTGTAGAACCAAGCCTGTCAAAATCGCCTTCATTTTCTGCTGAAGAGCCTCCACATCTTTGGATACTAACTCTTTCAAATATCTGCAATATATCAGATTCCGTGAATTCAAGTCACCCAGAAGAACTTCTACTGTGAAATTAAATATCATTTGGCATCAAGAGAATCAGTGAGTGTACTTCAGTACTGTATGAGTCAAGGTCGAGTCCGGATGCCAGATTTTTGTGCGCGTATGGGACATGATAGCCACCGTCTAAATAATTGTCGCAGAAGACCTGAGAAAAAACGAAACCAGTATCACTTCATTAGTGACTGCAATTAGTCTCTTGAAAGATGGGTTCGTGTTAAGATAATATGTGACCATCCCATTTGACTACATGCCTTACCCATTTATCTTTTAACCCTAAAAAATGGTTTATTAAGATATTTAGGCCAATAGTATAACATGGAAAAGAACATACCTTCCAGTTACATTCCAAGGTGTACTCACGCCTACAGATGTAACTCAGAGAAGAATCGATTCCATTGCCAATCAGCAATTGGGAGCAGCTACCAAGCCATTCATTCTCGAAATTGTGGCTATCAGCTTCATCAGGCGAAGCACCCACGTTTAAGACAACAAACGGACCCCATGTTGCCACTTTTATAGGCCAGAGCCCGAATTCCTGAATACCCCATGATAGTGACAATGTATGATTATCATCCCAAACATGAAAAAGAAAGATGATATGGACATAATATATTGCTCAATACTTTAGGGTTAAACTTCTGCAGTCCTGTGATTCTTGGGGCCCTCAAAAGACTTCCCTCCAACCCATAAGTCCATCCCTGCAAGATACGATGAAGAAACTCATTATGCTTACAGAATGTGCTGCAGCAGCAACAATGCTGTCGCCGCCATATGAGATTAATCCATTAACTACATAATTCTAAGAGGGATACATATGTATATGTCAAAACCATCTCACATGAGACTTGTTGAATAAATTTATGTCATAATAATTGAGTAAGGTACAATTGATTCACACAATTCTGTCAAGTTTACAGTTGCAACAACTGTTCCCTCTAGCTCATCTGCGTTTGTTCAAAATTTCCCTCACCAACAAACGTAAAGGATGTGCATAACAGGATTTGAGTTGCTTTGTACGCTCACGGATTTGACAAGCAACTCAATTCATAGAAAAGTTGCTATAGCTCAACTGAAGGCCAGGACCAGAATTGAAACGAATTAAGTTACTGTTTTCCTGAAATAAAAACAGAATGATCCGTGTTGCATACTTGCATCTGAAAAGTTGTGCTTTTATTTTTCAGGGCCATGTTCTTAGAGCCTAATAAAACATGTTAGCCGACTCTCGTCTTGGTCTTTCTAGAGATTGTTGCAGCATGTCAAGATCATTTGGCAATTTGACATACTTATTTTCGGTCTATTCAACTAATACAAAAGGAAAGTCAGCTACTGTAACCAGAACTAAATGTTATATCCAATCAGACCATCATTCGTGAGTACTATAACCGGAACTAAATGAACCCGGGCAGTCTAGCTAGAATGAAAATTGTGTCAAGAATTGTAAATAATAACCGCTAAGTAACAATAAAACGAAGAAGACGGGTAAAAATGGGAGACGGGTGAAACTCACATGGTAGGGGCAGACAAAGCAAGTCTTTTTACCAGTTCCAGAAGCAAGAAGAGAAGCATGATGGCGACACACATTGTGAAATGCATGAATTTCCCCATTGCTATCTCGACATATTACATATTCTACATTCCCTAATCTGCCACAATATGTTTAGCACAAATTATAAAATAAGACGGTCGAGAAAAAGATAAAAAAGATGAACCAACCTGCCAGTAAAATAGGTATGAGGATCCTTGATCTGGTCAACACATCCTACAACTTGCCAGCCATTATAGAAGACACGATCGAGTTCAAGAGAATAAAAAGTGGGATCTGTGTACCATGAACTGGGTGGTGTAGATGCTTCTTCAACTCGGATTCCAGGATCAAATTCATTCAGTATTTTATGGTTTGAATTTGAGAGGCAGTTTATCATTTTAATGGGGGATCTCAATTTAATAACAGGAACAGCTTTAAGAGCAATTCCATGGCTTCTTTGATGATGACCATCCAAATGGAATCCATGACCAACAACTATACTTGTTTCCATATCAATTCGATCACTTCTTCTATGTACTTGTTAAATCAGACAACTCCCTCTATTTCCTATCTTGTGTGCACTTCTAGTCCTTTACTCTATTCCACCTTAGCTTAACTATAGTGTTAACTGTAAGGTCTACCTAAATTTTAGGGATAATTCTCGTGATGTTCCTATATTTTGACGAAATTCACGTGTTACCCAACTTTTTAGGAGCTCCTAAGTTTCAAATAGTGCACCATCTACTCTTTTGTCTTAACCTCGTTAAATTACACAAAATCTCATTGAAGACACACCATATCTGTCACAAATGAAGACGAATATCATTTCCTCTCACAAAATACCCATGAGATGTGAGTGGGGGAGCACATGGGGGTGCCCACCTTGTCCCCTCTACCCATTTCCCCCCACAAATTACCCGTTGCAAGATCCGACCCGTCTTCAGCAAGACTTTTTGGTTAAATTATTGTAAAGGCATAAAGTTTATTGATTTGTTGAATTTTTGGGAGGAAAATTAGTTGTAGCAACAACTTTTTGAAGCTCCTAAGACTAACTTCAACTAAATATTACTTGCACCAAATACCCCTGAGATTTGGGATATGTGCACAACATACCCTTTATACCAAATACTTCTAACAGTTACAGAAGGCTGGCTAATTGCATTTAAATAAGTTGCTTATTTGTTTTCTTATTAGATGGCTTATAAAAGAACGGATTGAGAACATTCAAGTTCAAAACCCACGAGTAATGACAATAACGGAGCGATGGCTAAGAGGCAGGTTTAGTGTGAGCTTAAATCGCCACCCTAGCCTTAGATTCTTCACCCGTTGTTTCTATAAAGAACAACTCTAGTCTCTAGGTCTCTTCGTGATGACGACTTGGAGTATGACTTAGAAAATAGTTTGTTTGAAAGCGCTCGGGAGGAGTAAGAGCTTGTGGTTGAGGAAACATCTGTTTCTTCATCTTTTGTTGTGAAGGTTGAACGGGGGAAGATGGCTCATTTTACCGGTACTCTAAGGACGGTTTTGAGTGGCGTCATGATTCCAAAGAAGAAGGGGAAGAAAGATATGTCCTTGAGGATTAGTAGGATCTGTTATTCATTTTTTTCCAAATTTCGGTCAAACTTTAATCCAACTTGTTTACACATGTTAATGCATATTCAATGTAACACCCCCATATACCAAGGCCCCTTACCTAGGGACTGCCCTAGCATATAAGGATGCTACCATCTCGGTTTCTCGAGGTAGTGAACACCAAAAGGTAACAATAAGGACAATTTATTAAAAGTATAAAACGTTTAACGGTTACAACATCCAAAACTATCTCAAAACCAAACATCATAAAACGTACAATTGTCTCAAACTAAATCTGTAAAGAAACTAGGCGGAAGCTATCACTGTGGAACTAGACTCGGTTGTGTCCTCTCCATCTGATTCCAGCATCATAAAACACCTGCTAAACAGCTGCTCACCATCCCTAATGGATCACCGCAGGTCAAAGACAACAACAACGGGGTCAGTAAACATAACTCAATCACAACTCAACCGTATCATATGAATAACAACATCAGCGGAATATAATCTTTCACATGCAATCCCTACAGCCAGTGACACAGCCTCGTCACCTCAGCCACTCATCGCAACAAGTGTACCCAGGTCATTAATGCGCACATCCTCCTTGTGATGGGAATCACAAGGAGAGAACAAGGGGCGTGGACCATCTCCCAAACATGGACTCACTCAGCCGGGACCAACATACGATTATCAATGTTATCAATCATGGAAATCAATCCCAGCAATCAATCAATACAATACCGTCACATACACATATGTAATACTGAGTAGGGATACCCTACCTGATAGCAAATCCGTAAGCAAAGCACAATCAAGCAGCTAGAATGGTTCCTCTACGAAATCACCACCCAGCATATACGATTCATATAATCAAATAATGCCCTAATCGCTCTTTCACATAAATCTTACCGATTCTAGCATAATTAAGTTGTACAAAGTATAGATCTAGCAAACTTACAATAAAAGCGAAGGCGAAAGGCGAAAGGCGAAGATCCGGACTCTCTCTTGGCTTAGGATTGATTATGAGTGATTTAGGGTTTTTGTGAAAAGATTAGAAGCGTAAAACTGTAACTGATCTGATGAAGTGAGGTTCCCTTTTATAATTATAAATCACTCTTAATCAAACCTAACCCGGTTTCGCCAAACCAACACACGACTCAGCCGAGCTACAGGGTCACTCGGCCGAGTACACGATACTCGACCGAGCTGTTCTGTACTCGGTCGAGTACACACTCGGCAGAAACATACCAGGACATACCATAGAGTTTACTCGGCCGAGTAAGCTCAATTCGGCAGAGTTGCTCTTATCCGAATTCGGGGTATTATAATCTTCTCTACTTAGAAATGAAATTCGTCCCCGAAGTTCAACTCATACCGAAATAAAACATAACGTATAACTCAACACTTCTATAACTCGACATCCCACACTTTCACATACTTATAACTTACCTATACCGACTCAAAATTATAACACACCTCTACCTTTGTAACTACTCAAAACATATTTTAAAACAAACTTTTACTAGCATGCATTAGACGATCATCTCCTACACCCGTTAAAAGAATAAGGTTACGTCCTCATAACCAGACATAACTCGTCAAAAAGGTGTGGATACTTCTCGCGCATAGCATCCTCAGCCTCTCATGTAGCTTCTTCCATCTCGTGGTTAGACCACAATACCTTAACTATCGCAGTTTCACCATTCCTCGTCTTTCGATTCTTGCGATCCAAAATCTTCTTTGGTAGCTCTTCATATTTCAAAGTCTCATCAAGCTCAATAGTCTCAGGCTCTAATACATGAGACGTGTCAGGATTGTACCGGCGTAGCTGTGATTCGTGAAACACACTATGAACTCTTTCAAGGGTAGCTGGTAAGACAAGTCGATAAGCTACCTCACCAACTCGATCCAACACATCATAAGGGCAAATGTATTTCGGACTCAGCTTCCTCTTTTACCGAATCGCATCACACCGCGCATTGTCGAAACTTTTAACAAAACCTTATCACCCGACTGGAACTCAACATGTCGGCGATGTAAATCGGCATCACTCTTTTGTCGATCCTGGGCTACTTTCATCTTTTGTCTGATAATCTTTATCTGTTCAAGCATGCCTTGTACCATCTGTGTGATAGGTTTCATATACCTCATATTTATAACATATCCCATATGTTAATGTTTAAGTTTAGTCATAAAACTTAAGGTGGATCTTATGCATGCAAAACATAATAAAAGAGATTAAAAGAAAAACGATTTTCCTTACATTGATGCATGGATCGAATGGGCACAAGTAAGGTCTCCTACCTTCACTTGTTCTTGAGCCAAAACACAATGGATGATCTTCCAAAACCCACGATCTATGACGAGATCGTCTCCTTAAGGATTGTATCAAGGAAATCATATCTTAACCTTCTTACACTAATTTGTTACTAGAAATTAGTATAAGTCCCCTTAAAATCCCCCCCTAATACTAAAAGAATAAGAGAATTCTAAAATTTTCCCTCCAAAAGGAATCAATTTAAATTAGGAAACAAATAATATTCTTTTTTTAATTATTATCTTTTCATTAAAAATTTCATCAAATTATAATCATTTAATTGAATTAAAATAAAAGTGATGTAAAGTATAAAATACATATTGCTAATTTTTTTTTTAGAGAATCACTTGACATAAACTTATTCGGTACAATACAAAAATGCAAACCGATATAATTAGCTTTGTCAAAAAAATAAATAACATGACTTTAGAAAATATATAACATAAAATCACTAGCTTTATGATAAAAAAAATTCATTAAAATAGATATTTCACAACATAGTAAATCTTTGTGAGTAGTGTTATAGTTCAATTTTTCTTTTTTTCATATCAAAATTACAATGAGGTGAAGAATAAAAATTTAATAGAGTCAATTTAGAATCTCCTTTATAATTACTACTAAGAAAATAAAAATTCTCTTAGTTTTTACTCCAAAATGTGTAACACCCCCATAAACCAAGGGGGCCTTTACCAAGGACTGCCCTTAGCCTATGAGAGCGTTACCATCCCGACATAACCAGGGTAGTGAAATATCGAAAGAAATAATGCCTGTCCTTTATTAATAATCAAACTTTAATTGTCTTACAACATTCATAAAATGATACCAACTGAAATAATATAGGTTCAACTACTAATAATACTAATAACTATGTCGGCTAAGCAAATGCTAATCTTGTGGAGACTCTTCCCATCCCAAAAGCACATCAGCATCATCCATAAGCTCATCACCTGCTAAGCCAACTGCTCACCATCCCCGAATGGATCACAGCAGGTCATAAGACAAACAACCGGGGTCAGTTCAACTGTAGATAAAAGTAAGACAATCAGGAAATATGAACACAAGCGGAAGCAATGTAACA
>JAGPOY010004854.1:1397-12785 GCA_018983105.1 Silene uniflora | reverse complement strand
TAATTCATTCCTCTCTCTTATCACTAACCCCAGAAATCTCTTTTACTCTTATTCTAATAATTTCCTTAAGTACCGTGCCAAACTCAGAAGGGACAATTATAGTGAATAGGAGGGAGTATAATTTATATTCATTACAGTAAAAAAGTGTTTTTTAAGTACTCATTTGTATTTTCAGTATGGGTGTTTCTTTATAACATGATCGTCTTTTAGTGTGAGATGATCTTAACTTGTACGATTACTTAATACATTTGTGGAGTGTCTGCAAGTTTAGTAAAATATAAGCGAGCCTAATGCACAAAGACAAGCAAAGAATGATGAAGTTGATGTAAGAAGTGACTTGGAAAATACAAAAGTTGCATGCAAAGATGGAAAACTGTAACAGCCACTGCAATACCAAGATTGTTCGTTTCATGCAGCCTCTAATTCATGGTTTCATCAATCACATGGTTACTTCCTCTTTAACTCGTCTCTTCTTTATTGGCTAGGGGACGAGCGTTCCTGCTAGCCTCCTTGTTCTGCCTCTGCTAATGTTTATTTGTTGCATGCAGTCAGTTCCAGAGTCAATAGTGAATCAGTTGGAATGGAAGATGGAAAGCATTGTGCTAATGACTGAGGATCAGCCTCACCGTCACTGGCTTATCCTTCTTGAAGGCGGCCGCCATTTCAAGACTGGTTGGAAGGATTTCTGTGACCACCATCATCTTAATGATGGTGATTTTCTAGTATTTACTCATCATTCCTACTTTGTTTTCCATGTCTCTGTCTATGATCGCCTCACTTGCTGTCAACGCCTTTTCGCTTCACCTACAGGTTTCTGCATTTCATTTCATTACATACTGCACAACATATATCTGTTACAACCAACTCATTTAATCACTGTTTTGTAAGTTTACCCTTTTCTAGGATCAACTCCATATTCTAGGTTCAACTCTATGAATGTCAACCAAACGGAAGTTGGAGATCAAGCTCAAGTTGTACCAGAAATCCCTTCTGTCCAGCCACAGTTTCCTACATGCGATATCACTGTCACTTCCAAATCTCGTAAAAGATCAGTTGTTGTAAGTGTTTTTGCCTTAACTTCTATTACGGTGTAACATAGGATGATATCTGTATAGAAGATACGAATGAGGTAGATGCATCATCGTAAGAATAGCTAGGTACTTCAGTGCAGCATATTATGCAGTATATCAAGCTGTTAACAGTTGTGTGATCGTTAATGATAATAACTTTTGCAGTATCTTCCTCGATGGTTTATAACATTGAGTGGCCTAGCAAACAGATGCTGCTTCTTGAAACTTATTGATGAAAAAGAGAATCCTTGGGAAGTGAAGCTCTTGTATTCGAAAAATAATGGCTATTCCTACATTACCCGTGGATGGAAAAAGTTTCTAATTTCAAACAATATCGAGCCTAAAAGCGTGGTTACTATTCAGGCTATACAAGCTGGGAAACATCCTATTTTCAAAGTGTCGCAAGTGATGTTACCTTCAAAAAGGTTTTTCTTTTAGACTATGCTTTCACTTTATTTTCTAATCAATCACATTAGCATAGAAAGTATAAGATGCATTATGAGCAGGGTGCGCAGCCGAAGGAAGGCGTGATTCAGTACAAGGATGGCACTATGGCAGATTGAATGAATTGGCAGATTGGGTTTTCTCTTGACCGCTTTTTTGATTTTGATTCAGCTGTTGACCTCATTTCCTGTAAATGAGATGCACGAGATCATGTAATGTATCTGCTACCTAAACTCTCTTAGCAACCTGTAAACTTTGTTAGCTGAACATGAAACTACCAGACTCCGTAGTAACTGAAGTATGTATAGCATTCCTCAAGTATACACTTGGGTTACAGCTGACCAAGTAGTTCAAAATTATCAACTTTAATTCATCAATTCTTACTAAAATTACAACTTCCACGGCATTTCTTCAAATTAAAAGTTCATAAACCAGCAGTATTCCATATGCCCGTGGGTCTTAAGCGATACTTGTACGCCTTTCTTTGCTTGGGAAAAAAATAAATCGGAGGATGAGTCACAATTAAGGTACAGGAGAGTGAGGAGACATCCCTGCAGAAGAGGGCAAGTTTTCTTCAGTTTTATCGGAGGAGTTTGATAGCCTTGATGGAGAACTCATGGCAGTCAGAGTGATTCCATCTGTACCATCACCATCACCATCACCATGACCATCACCATCAATACTGGTCTGATCAGTTTGGACATTCTGGGGTGTGCTCTGTGCATCCCTTTTCCTGAATGTGTGAGCAGCCATGTCTCGATTCTCAAAGACTTTGGCTAGCCTCTTGCTTTTGTTCCATATGGAATCATCCGAGTTCATCCAGATGTCCCGATTCTCATACAGGAAGTGTATTGCATAAATGAGGAGAGATGCTGCTGTAGCAACTCCAACTATGAGGAATAGCCCCCAGAAACTATCTAGACTAAGACTTGCGGAAGTGGGTATATTTCCCGGATCTGAACTATTGTACTGTTGCATTCCCCACTTTCTTTCAAATTCACCCATCTGATCTCCTTCTGTCACATTCAGTATTTCTCCTGAAACCACGGGCGCTAAGAGGGAACCTTTTGGAAATGCCTGCAAGACAACAATTTAAAGAGTAATGACAATTTCCTGCAGGGAGACACCCTTGTGGATATGCATCAAATAAGTAATCAAAAACTTACAAAGCCAAAACCATCAGTCTTGTACAAAGGCTGCATCATTAGATACTTGGTGGGATATAGTGCTATGAAAAGCCTCATGTAAGGGATTTCATCAAAAACAGCTGCAATCTGCCCTTTTGACAGCAGATCATCTAATTGCTCAGATGAATTGTAGGAAAAAAGCTTCGAGTTATCAAACCCTTTCTTTACTAGTAGATCCTCGACAAACGTGCCATCTTGGAAGCCTACATTAGCTCTTGAGCTCAATAACTCATCTACACTAGTCACAGTTGGCTTAAGCTGTTGAACAGTCAACATAGAAGTCAAGCTCGCCGTGTAGCTCTGCGTCAAGACTAAGACCACGAACACCCATACAACCACCACACATCTACTCAAGTTACTCAAAATATTTTCCCCTGGTTTCAATATGAAAAAACATGCATCAATAATCGAGAAATTATTTTGAAATGGGTTTGTGTGAGTAGCTATAAATTGAAGGAAGCATACTTTGTGCAAACACCATCATGGAAAATGAGTAAAAGAGACTAGTGCCAACTTGGTGCAATGGAGGTCCACGGAATTCTTCGTTGATGCGGTGTTCAAGAACCCAAATTGCGAAAGCTATGAAACCGAAGGCACACAAGGTAGCAACCCATAGCTCCCAAGTCAAGGGCTTCAAGAAGACCCATGCACTTTTCTTGTCATCTTTGACAGGAACTACCATTGTCACCCCTGATTCCGTAAACGGGAGTGTAAAATCGACATAAGATGTTCGGTTTGCTATGATGGTTATGTCTCCCACCACAATATCATACTTCTGTAAACAAAACAAAAATATACAAAAAGAAATCTCAAAACCTCAATCTAATGCTGCTGGTTGCAAGTGTTAGAAACAATGCAAAGAATGATGCTAGTTTACGTACCTGAAGGTACACCTGGTAGACCAAGTCATTATATGACGGCTTTGGGAAAGGAATATAGTCGTAATGACCAGAATAGCCGAGGTTGTTCATAACGGACTCAAAGATATCTATGCAAAAACCTGTGACATTTTCCGGGATATCACTTGTTCCTTTCACGAAGGTCACATTCACTAGCTGTTCAAAAACAGGTCTGACTGGAACTCCAACTCTCAACTTGTTTCCACTCGCTGGAATTTCCCATCCTTTGGGAGGTGACGTGACGTCTCCTGGCCAGATGATTGGTCGCAGAGCTGCTGAATTCTTATCCCCGGGGTGGAGATTAGGGACAAGGCCTTTTTCTGAAGCCCAGAATCCTACACCTTGGCTTCCACTGCCGAACACATTTATGATTCTGTAAATTGGTGATTGCCCATCAGAAAGGTTAAAGGTTCCAGCAAGACCAGTAAAGCTAGTATTGTCTAATGCTTTCAGAAGTCGAGGTCCAACAGACGAGACCCCCAGTCTATCAAGATCAGTTATATTTCCTGATATTAACGTGTTTTTGAAACCAGAGTTTGGATCAGCAACTCGTTCTACTGCTGTGGCGAGTGCACATGCTACATCATAGGCTCGGAGTCCCATAACACTAAGCTTTATACCCTGAAACTCTCGTTCCCAACGACTCTTGAAGCGTTTTAACTCATTTGTCTCAGGGATATAAGTTTGCACACCAACCACCCCTTGCATGGAGTCTACGACATTCTCATCAAGGGATCCTAGTTCATTGCTTATGCTAGTTGTCGTTATCCAAACATAGCCCCGACCCATCATTTTCAGCTCATTTGCTCGCAAGAACAAGCGAGAAGCAAGCTCGGGGGAGAGGTGGACAACAAAGACCCTTGTTTGCTGTGCCTTCAACTTCTGTAGCAGTTTAACTATATGATCATCAGTGGAAGTAGATGAAATGGCCTCATGGGACGGAATACGAGCGCTTATGTTTTGTAAAACATCATCCAAGTAAGGTATAATCCCTGCCCCGTATTCGGTACTGTATGCATAGATAGGAATTACATCTTTCCAATTATTTGCTTTAACAAGGGCACTTATGGCTTCTACTTGAAGCGAGTCCTTTGGAGCCATGCTAACGAAGTAGGGACATTGACCAGAAGAGACACAAGGACTTGTTGACGAGTATGAAAGAATGGGAACTTGAGCCTTCTCTCCCAGATTTATTACAAACTCGGCATCCATTAATGTCGTAGGTCCAATAATTGCCTTCACTTCCTTGTATTTGAGAAGATATAGAGCTGGTACATGAAACTTTTTAATGAGCCATTTAGGTTAATTCCATCAGACATCAAAGATGAAGATCGACTAGGGGGTCTTAAGGTTTATAATTAAATCGGTCAAGAAACGCAGGATTAGACATAGCCGCGTTAGAAGGGAAATTGTGACAGTAAAAGCCAACAATCTCTAAAGGTAACTCCATGAAGCTTTCTTAGATTTGATACTATCATTGATGAATGTTGAACATTCATATTACGGATTACAAAACTAGTTGGTGTAAGCACATGAAAGCTAAAGTATGCAACGTTTGGACATAGATGTAATAAATAAAGCTTTAAGCAGGTCATTAAGTGACAAAACGGAATGAAAATGCGCGAGGCATACCAGCAGAAGCAGCGCCAACAATACTGTCCTTTGAGGGATATAACCTGGTATGGAGGGCTATTCTGGTCTTGTAATCTCCATGAGAGTTGTAGAATTCCGAAAAGGCCATCTGTATGCTGTTCAGCCCCATCTTTCCTAACTCATCATTTTCGTTGTAAATTACACCTATATTTACAACCACTTTACCATCTTCGGTAGCCCAAGTGGTCGCAAATACCCAGAGGAGCAGCAGCATCCATAATCCTCTCAACATCGTTATTTTCATATGATACCTTAAGCATTAAGTTACAAAACATGCATTGATTTTCGTCACTAGAAATGAGATTTGTACAATACTTGCCTTGCCTTTTTGTGAGTTGCAACGGGCTACACAAAAAAATATCAAAGGGACCAGCGTAGCTAGAGCTGGGAGTACCTTATACAACACGGTAACACCATCCAACAAAAACTCGGCCTACCATGAATAACCTGATTCCAAAAACGCCAAATTTCGTTGGACGTTTATTTTGTTACGTATGAGAACAACCTAAAATGTAACACTTACAATGACCTGTAGACCCGAAATGTCACCTCTAAATTTGTAATAATTAATTAAAGGTGCTATAAAGCTAAATTACGTCGCGACTGTAAACTGTTGGTTCCCGTAAGACGACTCAGTTAAGAATCTAGAAACAGAGAAATTTATTTACAAGGATAATGAAGTAGAATAAGAGGGCAGAAACAAGATTAGGAATACTGCCAATCTTAGTATGACTTTTCTTCCAAACATTTGAGGAATCCCACTTGTTACTTGTTCACTTCCTCTAATTGCTTGGATGTTTCATCAATATGACTATCCGACAATGTGGTGTGTACCTTGAGCCATAGGGCAGGAATTTAATTTAACACAAATTCTTGTTTCAAAGTTCAAATGGACTATTTCCGTCTTTTCAAAGAGACGTGATTTTGTGACCATTCTATGGTCAAATGTAACCACAATGGTCGAGCTAGTTTTGCTGCTTATGGTATCTTGTTTTCCAAAAGTGGTCACATTTGACTGTAAAATGGTCTCAAAGTCCCATCTTTTGGAAAGGAGATCAATTGTTAATTTAAATAATAAATATGGGCCGCTACAGCGATTCACAACGAAGTTATCATGGTTTTGGAGGTCAGTAGCGTGATTAGGCCGCATTTAGCAAGATTAGGCTTACCACTGTGACCGAAATTGAGATTGCATGTCCTCATATCTTCAGCCGACTTGTTTGATTCTTAAATGTGTATCTAAACAAAGTCAACTGTTGAATTGCAATCTCAACATATATAGTTTACTTATCCACGCAATTTCATTTCATTTGATTTCATACTGTAAATACTCAGAACTAGTCAAAAACTCGACATTTAGAACAAACAGGTAAGGTAAGTTGATACTACTACTTGATAATGGTAAAACCTTTGAAAAATATTAACGCCCTATAAGTCAACAATTAATTGGGACGGAGAGAATAATTTATGAACAACGCACCATGAAACAAAAATTATTTATTTATAAATCATTGCTAGAACTGTCAAGACAAAATAGTGAATATGCATTTGCATTTACAGTTTTACACATAATACCCTAATGATGCAGAGAAAGTAATGCACCTGTGAAGCTACACTCCACGCACTAAACATTTCTCAAGTTGTATGTTCGATCACAGCGCCTTCTTGATTTGGCTGCTCACTACAAGTCTGATTTATTTCCTCTGATGGTGAAGTCGGAGTTTGTAGCTCGATATATTTATCAAAGCCCTCCTCAGAGTTGTCCCAATAGCTTGACGGACTTTGTAAATACGGAGTGTTTGCTGCAGTAGCTGGAGGCTGGCTTTTGTTGATAGTATGAGAGCTAAGTTTTCTTTGGTCATACACTCTGAACAATGTGATAATCCTAGTCCAAACAGAAACATTAGTGTTGGACCATATGCTTTTCTGATCCATAACAAACCCTGATAAGGATATGAGCAGAGCAATTAATGCTGCACCTCCTACTATTGTGAATAAACCCCAGAAGCTGTCCAGTCCCAGACTGCTCGAACTTAATGCAGGATTTGAATTCTGACAATTATTTGTGTGAAGCCATTTATTCTCGAGCTCTGTCATCTCTTTTCCCTCTTTCACAGTTAACACGCCACGAGAGACATCCGCTACAAGAGGTGACCCTTTTGGGAAAGCCTGTAATGGAAAACATCAGACTGTTCAATACTGCAAAACCATTAATTATCGATCTAACATTCTAACTAGAGGAGGCCAAGTCAAGTGTGCGGGCTTACAAATCCGAAGCCATCAGTCTCATATGTGGGTGGAACCGTTGTATACTTGGAGCAATATGCTCCCATAAATAGCTTCACACACGGTATTTCATCAAACGCTGCTGAAATTCCTCCATTTGCAGTTCCGTTTGATAAAAGTTCATCTAATTGCTTAGTGGACTTGTACGATATCAATTTTGTACTATTTATTTTCATCTGTATGACGAGGTCTTTGATAAACGAGGCTTCTGGATAACCAACATTGTGCCCGTTCTTTATCAGCTCCTGTATGTCTGTGATTGTCGGTTGTACTTGTTGTACAGTCAACAAAGCCGACAAGTTGGCAGTGTAGCTTTGTGTTAGCAGGAGAAGGACAAACACCCACACGATCACCACAAACCTCGTAAGGTTACTGAACACACTGAAACCTGGGTTGTAATGCATAATTCATTCATATAGTCGGTGCTATTAATATGAAAAAAAAAACAAAAAAAAACATGAAAAATGAACTCACTGTGCGAAAACACCATTGTTGAGAAAGAGTAATAGAGACTTGTCCCAGCTTGTTGTCGTGGAGGCCCCCTGAAATCTGTATTTATTCGATGCTCAAGTACCCAAACAACAAACGCTATGAAAATGAAGAAGCAGAAGGTTGTAACCCACAAATCCCATGTCAAGGGCTTTACAAACAGCCAAGCTCTTATTTTCTTATTGTCTTTAAAAGGCGCTATCATTACAACTCCAGATTCTGTGAAAGGCAACGCGAACTCCACGTACGCTGTTCTGTTTGCCCTGATTGATACGTCACCTACCACTGCATCAAACTTCTGTAGATAACACAAGACAAAATGTGAGTGTCGTTCTATTGCAAATTGGTTATAGAATGAAACCTTACTTATGTTTGTCAAGTGGTCCGAACTAGATAAACAACGAAAATAGAAATAGAAGGAAACTTAGTTTGAGATCTATTGCCAATAAATTATACTGAATGCTTACCTTCTCGTAGACTTGAGTGATAAGATTATCATAACTATAAGTAGGTTTACCCTGATGCTCTGTATACGGTATGTACTCATAAGGGACTGAGTATGGTAGTTTCCTCAGCACAGCTTCAAACACATCAATGCAAAATCCTGAAACACTTGTTTTGTTGGTGTCAGCATCACGAGTCACATGAACGAATTGTCTAAAACCATCCTTGATTGGAACTCCAATCTTCAACCTCCTTCCGTTTGGTGAATTCACCCAACCTCTAGGAACCGGTGCTGAATCCCCAGGCCATCTGATGGACTCAAGGTTAGCCATTGAAGTAGCATGTTTGCCGCTATTAGCTAGAGTCAACTGCTTAACCAGTCCATTGGATGGAGTCCAATATCCGATTCCATGCTTCCCACTATTCCTAATGGTAATGAACCGAAAGGTTGAGTCTTGGATCTCCCCTTCAGAAAGAGTAAAATTACCACTCAAACCTTTAAATCTCACGCGTAACAGTTCTTGCAGCAACTTAGGGCCAACTTGTGAGACTCCCGTTGTAGCAATATCAGTAGATAGGTTGGCAACATTGTTAGCTGTCCGAAAGGTGTAGTCAGTAGTACCAACTTGTTCGACAGCTCTAGCTACAGCAACAGTAGCATCATAGGCCCAAAGTCCATAAACATCTAGACTTGCTTCCGTCAGAGTAGGGTTTTCCTGCTGGAACTGCAGTTTCCATTTAAAGGTAAAATTTTGGAGCTCTTTTGTTTGGGGAGGATAAGATTCAACTCCTACAACTCCCTGCATGGCTTGAAGGACTTGAGGACTCACATTGCTCAACACATTTCCCATTGCGTTGGTTATGATCCAAACATAGTCCTGACTCATCATGCCCAGTTCTTGTGCCATAATAAACAGCTGAGACCCCAGAAATGATGGCATGTGAACTATAAAGACACGACAAGACAGAGATTTGAGCCTGTAAAGCTCGGCTAATATCTGATATTTGGAGGCAGATGAAGGCATGACACTCCTGTAGGGGATGCGGGTCCCAATCTGCTGTAATGCATCAGCCAAGAAAGGTATGATCCCAGCACCGAATTCATCATCAGCATAGACGGGTACAACTTGCCTCCATCCGAAAGCTTGGATGAAATGTGTAAGGGGATGTACTTGGGAAGAGTCGTCTTGTGTTGCTCGAATAAAGTAGGGGTTTTGAGAGGGAGAAATGAAAGGGCTTGTAGCCGAGTAGGAAACAATGGGAACTTGAGCACTTTGGCCAAGATTGACTGCAAATTGAGCCTCTTCTGATGTCTCAGGCCCAATAATTGCTGCAACTCTCTCATTCTTTATCAAATCCACAACTACAATAAATAAGAAACATAGAGTATCTTTTATTAGCTACGGAGTATATAGTATATATATATGACATGCTTCTTTCACTACAGAACCATAAGGCGGGACTTCCCGGGGAAACCTTGTGTGGAAGGAAGGCTAGGGACGAATGGAATTTTGAACCCTCAATTTGTGTTTAGACAGTTTCGATAACATATAATTCCATTGTTATTAGTTATTACATAGCATTAGCATCTAATCAAACACTCAACTGAAGGCATAGTTATTATCAGAAAATTGAGTTTGTGATTTATGTTGTTCATGACTAATAACATCATTGTCGAAACCCATTTGTAGCGGCTACTCAACTTCCTCCTCGAAATCATGATCCACATAATTATGAAAATAGGTGCAGAAATGGAGTTGAAAAACGAGCTTAAGGATCACACGTAATTAAGAAAAGACAAGCAAGCAAACTCAAATGCGACAGATAGGGTAGAAGAAGATATATTCATACCAGCATCAGCAGCAGCAAGAGGATGGTGGTTGTAGGAGTCCCTGACATGAACACCAATCTTGGTTTTGGAGTCGGGATGAGCAGCGTACCAATCAGAAATGGCCATGTTAATGCAACTCAACCTCACTTTGCCTTCCACACTTTCCTTGTCTATTACCACTCCGACTTTCACCTCCATTGCTTGACCCTCCGCGAAGCTTAACCATTCATTGTTTACAACCCAATAACTAAGAAGTAAATAATAACAGATGCTTATAAAGGCTCTACCACTGCACTTCACTAATATTTTCGTCATTGTCAGTTAGTCACCCTCGATCTCAAGGCTCTAGCTAGTCTCTCTCTCTATATGTGTACTGCAACTATAATACGTACTAGATTCCTTGCATACTAAATTATCATGATATTTGTAATATAATTCGAGTTTTTTTTATTAAAATTTTCGATATAATTGTTTCTAATTTTACGTTTTTTATATATTAGAAGTTTGCCCCCTCTAAATTTTCCTCTTACTTACAACATTAAATCCTAACCTGTTGTATAAAACCAAAGTTTGTCTTCATTAGTTGTATATATATATAGTAAATAATTAAGATGTGAGAAAAAAAGGGATGATAATATAATTATGTTCCTAAACACAAAACTTTATATATATAGTACTCAAGTCCTACCTCCCTCCTTAATACACCACTCCCACCTTCTTGGGAATTACTTATGGAAAATAACACCCCATTTTAAAAGTCATTGGACCTGACTTACCGAGCAGGAATTCAAGCAAGGGAGTAGGGATGTAATTATGGATTCAAATCAACTTTTCAAAAATATTTATCGAATAAATTAAATTATATTGTAGGCTTGTAGCGGGTTAATGGGTAAGATATGGTTATATATTTCTACTCGTTGATGCAGCTATGGTTTTGGAAATTTGTACTAGCCATGGGTGGTGGGGGTGGGTATGGCCTATGGGTATAAATATGGTGTAACGTATATTTAGGTGTTAAATGGTTACTAATCAAACCTTTCTAGATTTCACAACTTGCTTGACTATTCTCTTAACTTACTTTCTTA
>JAGPOY010004852.1:0-11530 GCA_018983105.1 Silene uniflora | reverse complement strand
AATGAGACCGACTCACAGTGAGACCGTCTTATGCACATAAGTAGCTTATCTAGTATCTACAACAATACAAATAACTAAAGCAAGCAATTTAACCAAACTACTCATAATTTGGGCAGATCGGTATTTGTTAAAGCCCCAAAATAACCCAGAAATTTCAATTTAAACCCAAAAATGCCAGATCATTTGCATGCAATCAATTTGAACCCAAACTCGAAACCCTAAATTATTTTAATTTAGGCATAATTAATAATCCATCTCAATAATCAACATTTAGGAAGATATAATCTAATCACAGTAATCGCATCATTATAGTAATCGCATGTTATTCAAATCAAGTGTTTGAGAATGATGTTCCACAATCAATAATCTATCTCAATATGCTCTACAACTCTATAAAATAGGAAGAAAAAAACAGAGGAATCGGGGACAATTCACCTGTGATTGATCTACCAAAAGTAGATGAAGAGGAGGAAAGTTGTAGTGTTGCAGTACGGAAATCTAATAACCCAAATTTGAAATAACAAGAACTGTACGGACATGCATGTACGGACATGGCTAATGGCTGGGGTAGGATAGAGAGGAGAGAGAAGAGAATAATAGATCGTGTTACAGAAGGAGGAGGGGGGAGAGATAAAGAAGGAGAAAGCACGAGAGACTGCTAAACAATGAAGTACAGAGGAGAGGCAAGAGAAGAAAAAAGTGGAAGAAGGAAAAGGCAAGACGGGAATAAGAGGGACAGAGAGATCGGAAGAAGAAAGGGGGCAAATGAAAGAAGGAAGAAGATGAGAAACGTTGATAGAGAGAGTGAATGGCAAGAAAGTAATAAAAATGAAAGAGAGGGGCATAATGGGCAGAAAAACCAAAGTTACTGTTACAGCAACAGTAACATCACTTTGGCCTTTTTAAAGAGTAAGGAAAGAAATCCTCAAAAATCTCATCCCTCTAAACTCTCACATTCTCACTAATATACATGCATTATTACTAGAGTAGTAATAAAAATATTAGTAAGATTATAAGGGAATATTATTGCTCATATCTAGTTAATATTAGTAATAATATTTGGGTTCTTTCTCATCTTGGGTGCAACTAAAAGGAGGTCTTCTTCTTTGGAGACTTGGGTGTATTGGAAGATCATCCTTATACTATTAAGCTCAAGAACAACTTAAGGAAGAAGTCCTTGAGTTGTGCCCATTTTCGTGCCATACACCAATGTAAGGAAGATTATTTTTTTCTCTACTCTTTTATTTTGTTATGCATGCACTAGATCCACAATGACTAAAATTAATGAGTTAATTAAAACACTATTAGATAAGTCTAATATCAGGTATATGAACCTAACAATTGGTATCAAAGTATAGGATGTTGCATGCATACTCGATTTATAGTTTTTTCGAGTTATTAGTAACTTAAATAAAACTAAAAATTTGTGATTTATGGGATAAAGTCACGAAATCATTTTGCATGTTGTATATTCTGGTCCTAAAATGTATTTAGGTCATTTTGATGATTTATGGTATTTTATTGCTCAATTTAATGATTTTTAGTGATTTTGTTACATTTTATTGAGTAAAATGGTATTTAAAATGCTAAAAATAGTTAAACATGGCTACTGAACTTGAAATTTTTATATGACCTCACATGAATATTTTAATTATTGTATGTAAAATTTCGTATAAATTTGATTTATTTTGCATGATTTATGATTTTTATGAGATAAAAATGGAATAAATGGAGGTAAAATGGTTAAAAATAGTTAAACTTTGAATCAGACTATGAAATTTAAATATGTTGTCATATGCATATTTTAATTAGTGTTTGTAAAAGTTGAGATGAATTCGATTTATTTTGCATGATTCATGAATTTTTAGTGTAAAAATGACATAGATAGTGACTATTTTAGCAAAAATAGCTAAAACGAATTGCATGGCATGAGAAAATTATTTTAGGTTGCTTGTATAATACACTTTTCAGATATAAAGCTGAAACATTGATTAGTTTAAGTTTTTCATACTTTAGATGTTTTATTTGATAAAACCGATAAAGTGCAACTATATTTTTCTCAAAATAAATTCGAAATTTTTAACCATGATTTTTGACATTTTGAGTATCATGGAAATATTCCAGAATATTCGAAAATTTTAAATTTTAAATTTGAAATTATTGTAATTTAATTTGGATTTATTTCATAAAGGTTATTATTTTAAGGTCAAATATGAGCATAAATATTATATCAAGTTGAATTATCGTCAAAAATTGAGTGATGACTAATTTTTGAGTCCTAAGACAGTTAGGATAATTAACTTGGACTAAAATTTGATTTTAGTATTATTTTACGATTTTAATAAGTTTAAAATCGCGAATATCCATAAAACCGGGTAATATATACGATATAAGTTTAAATAAGGCGATTTGGCATAAAACTTGACATGTTAAATACATATTATAATGCTGCATATTTCATTGTTGAATGTTATATTTTATTTATGTACTTTTGAATTATGTAATTTTATCTTAGTATGGCCTTAGTTTTAATCGGTATTTACCCGAAATGAATGGGAATATCGATTCGGTTGAAATTTAATGTGATCTCGTATCACTTTTATTTTTACTAGTTTTTCATATTAGAAATGTATAATAGGAATAGCTATGTATTTCTTTATTATTTGTAATTCCGAAGTTCCTTCAAGACGGTGCCATTCGGAAAGGTGTTCCGACGAAGGCGATGTTATTGGGAGGTGTGCCACTTGAAGATTCAAGAGACCAAAGGAGTTGGTTTCCGAATTTGTAATAGAATATTTAATTTTCTATTTTAGGAGGGCATACTAGGAATTTATTATTTGCTTTGCATTTCCTTTTAATATGTTGCATGCATAGCCAAATCGCCATAACAACACATGCATATCAAATCGTGTTTTTCGACATGTCAATTATAATTATCGATAATTAAACTTTTTAGCTCACTTAAAATTGATAGATAATAAATTGACAAGACCTTCACTTTTAAAAGATTGAGACTTAGCCTTGCCAAAGAGTAGGAACTCATGAAACCCCTTTTTCATAAAAGTACAATACGATTTTCGGGGTACTTCAATTGATGTTGGGTAAGTGGGGGTAATAAGTAGTTATTACACTTCGAAATTTGGTTGATCTCAACGAAAGTAGTTGCGACCGTAGCCGTAATATGTTCGGGCTAAAGATGAACTTAGCGTAAATTCGTCGACTGAGAGTTCTAGTTGTAGAATCGGTTAATAGAGTTAACCCACCAAGGTTATATTAACGGAGGTGTAGAGGGACCGATGGCTCACATCCAAGATTAATATGAACTTTGGGTCTCAGAATCATTTGTATAATTGGGTGAAGGTCATTATATAAATGCTATACTTGCTAAGATAATTACAAGTATTATAACGGTAAATGTTAATTAATTTCCTTTATATATCCGTTTTGTAGTTAATTCGATTTATTGCAATGGATTCATCTAGTTCTTTAACACCTATCACCATTGATTCATGGCTCCAATCATTTGATGAGAAATGCACTATAAAATATTATAATTCGACTAGAGAACTTCGCTTTGGCATTGGTAAAGATGGGAAACTTTGCTACTTTACCACTTCTATACCTCCCACTCCCATTCTTCTCCCAACCATTTTGGAAATGAGAGGAAATAAGGAAATGAGTGAGAGTTCTAGCAAGAATGTTCTTGCCATTGAAGGGAAAAATTGTAAGTTTGATGCAAAGAAGGGTTTTGAATCGAAGTGATTAGTCAGACTACCACAAGCAAGACCAAAAAGGGTGCCCAATCCGAAGATAAGTGTCATTATTGTAATGTCATGGGCCATTGGAAGTGAAATTGCCCAAAGTATTTGGGAGATATTAAGATTGGACTTGTTACTCCAATAAGTAATGTCTCTTCCGAGATTTATGTTATTAATTATACCACCACCTAAACATGGGTATTGGATACCGGTTATGATTCTCACTTTTGTAATCATTTACAGAAGTTAAGAAATATGGAAGCACTAAGCAAGGGTAACGTGGACCTCCGACTAGGAAATGAGGCTAGGGTAGCCGTCATATCGAAAGGAACCCATGTGCTTGCTATAGCTAATGATTTTGAGTTGTATCTTCATAATTGTTATTATGTACGTACTTTGTCTAAGAACATCATTTATGTATCCATGTTGGACATGAAAAGTTTTTCCTTTGACATTAAGAACAATCGTTGTACAATGTTTAAAGATGACTTGGCCGTGGGCCAAGCCACTTCTATTAATGGTATTTATGTTCTAGACACTTCTCAATCAACTCAAAATATCTATAACATGGAATCAAAACGACTCAGAACAAGTGAACCAAATATATTGTATATTTGACATTGTCAATTAGGTCACATAAATAAGAAACGCATCAAAAGACTTGTGTCGACTGGAATAATCAAACCATTTGATTGTGAATCATATGAAGTATGAAAATCTTGTCTCCTTGGCAAAATGACTCGTGCTCCTTTTAGTGGTAAAGGGACACGAGCAAGTGACGTATTGGGACTAATACACACCGATGTATGCGGACCAATGAGTCTCACCGCTAGAGGAAATTATGACTACTTCATCACCTTCACCGACGATTTAAGTAGATATGGGTATGCCTACTTAATGAAGTGTAAAAGTGAAGCTTTTGAGAAATGCAAGGAATTACAAAATGAAGTAGAGAACCAATTGAACAAAAGGATTAAAGCATTACGTTCCGTTCGTAGTGGCGTAATGAATTTGATTCTCACTTGAATGATTGTGGTATTGTATCACAACTCACTCCACCTAGCACACCACAACTCATGGTGTAGCCGAAAGGAGGAATCGAACCTTACTTGTTATGGTTCGATCAATGATGAGTCACACGGATTTACCAAATGATGGGGATTTGCAATCCAATAACGGCCATATAATCTTGTACGTATGATCCATCAAGAATATAACTATAATATCAAGTCTATTTAATAAATGCCATATAAGACTCACGTGTGCCTAGCTTATAGAAGAGCAAGTCTACTTATAAGCTAACACGCCAGTCTAGATGAACTTGTCTTACTTCACCATGAATGTTTGTAACTCATAAAGCTATCTCTTTAGAAGATAGAAGTATTTCTAAGAGATAGAGTAGGAGAAAATCGTTACAAACGTCTTTTATAGTTGATGTGTTACTTTTTGAAAGTAATAGAACTATAATCTATTAAGATAAAGTGGGAGTAAAATTGTAACAAGCATGTCTTATTGTTAATGTGTTACTTTTTGAAAGTAATAAGTGGTCAATTGCAAGTAATCCCTAGTCGACATTGTTGCATTAAAGCCATAGCTTTACAATCCAAAAAGGATTTTATACTCAAGAGTAGATTTACATTAAAGTGATAGTTTTTCTTCAAAGTAAATATAGAGCTTCAGAGTACCTAATTGTATAGATAAACATGAAGATGTTGATCTAGATAAGTCATGTTAGGAATTGCCACATTTCATTTTGATGAAGAATGGCAAATGATATTAAAATTACTTTTCTAAATGGGTATTTAGAAACGTGATGTGTACGGGACACAAACCTTAGATATAAGATCTAAGAATCCTAACATGATATGCAAAGCTTACTTAAGCGATCCTAGAGTAATCTTAAGCAAGCATCAAAGGATTGTAATAATGATACTTTTCGTTCGTGATAATTGAGAATGATTTTATTCACATTATTTAAGAATCATGTTTATACATGAAGTTTAGTGGGAGCAAGAATTATTTTTCCATGTCTCATATGTTGATAACATATTACTCATTGAGAATGATGTACCAATGCTCTCTTTCGTGAAGAAGCAATTGGAAGACTATGAAGAGGTGCAATATATTTTAGATTTCCGAATCTATATGAGAGAATATTGGCATAGAGTTGAGAGTCTTATGCTGATAAGATCTTTTATATCTTAAACATCAACATATCAAGAAGGTTATTCATATTGAAGAAAGTGGGATTACTTAGAGTTAGTAGTAATCACCCACTGAACCTGAGAGTTGATGAATGCATCAAGTTGAATCCTAATGTTTCCGCCATTGGATTAATCATGCATGCCATAATATACACACAGCTTGATGACTTGTATGCCTTGTGCATGACAAGTCAATAACAAGTCAATTCAAGAGAACATCATTAGATAGCCATCAAGAACATCCTTGAGTTCTCTAGGAGGACTAAGGGTTTATTCTTATGTTTGGAATAGATGTTGAGTTAGGTATTGAAGAATACACAAGCTCAAGTTTCCAAACTCATAGTGATAATTTGAAATCTCAGGCTGATCTTGTTAATGATGGTCTAAAGTGTGAATAGCTAGTGAAACCTTAAAGAGTTAGTTATTGCAAATTCTACAAACGGAATCTGAGTACATTGTGATAAGGATAAGATGGTTAATAAAGGGACTATCAGTAAGTCTTTCCACCAAGGATCCTATCAAAAGTTATGTGATAACAGTGGGAGCATCTTTCAAGTTAAAGAACCCAAAATCTAGTTACAAGTCTAGATATGTACTTAGAAAATTTGATATCATTCGAGATTACATCGATAGAAAGAAATTATAGTTTTCGAAGATAGAAAGGATAGTTATTGTATACTTTCCGACCAAATTATTGTGCAAGCTTGATGAAAACACCATGTGAGTACATGGATTTTATATGCTTTAGATTATAAGATATGATGTAATAATATTGTATTGATTACTCATCTATGATAATCGCATTTATCGTTTGAGTTTTATTCTAAAAACTTTTTTATTACTTTGTTAAATCCAAATAGGTTGTTGAGACAATGTTGAACCCTATTAAAGTGATTGGATTAACATAGTATTCGCCCCTAGTTACTTATATGAGGTGACGTCTCGAAGTAACTAGAGTGTGATGCGATTGATGGCAAGTTCAAGTGCCACAGAGTCATAAGAGATGATTAGTCGATCACATAGGCAGACTGTATGGGACACTCTGTCGGACAGTGACCGCTTATAGAGTTCTGGAAATTCATATAGCCTAGTCGTGGCGAGAGCTACTATAGTATTCTTTTGAGTCGATTCTTAGACTAAAGACTATTCGCCCAAGTGGCACAGTTTCTAAGTGACTTTGATTTTTACTCTACGACTTTTCGTAACTGGGTCAAATGGGCATCTTTTGGGTCATGATGAGCTGTGGCTAATTGAAGAGAATAGTGCGATAGAAATTGTCCACCCCTTGTCAGGGTTATTTAAAATCTCAAGGCCACTTGAGGAGTAGTGAACCGAAAATGCGTGGCCACGCTCGGAAGGTATCTACGGTAGATAATTCCGGTCAGACAGTTACTCTCCAGATCGAGAAAACCAATCTAGATATGATCAAATGCAAGTACGACCTGCAAGACACCTTGCATTGAGTGGGAGATTGTAGAAGGACAAGAGAATTGGTGACGCACACTTGTCTCAGACAAGTGGGAGATTGTTGGAGTATGTGTCCTCAACAATGGTGCGATCACATAATTATAGTGTAATCACATAATTAATTAAATCTCATAATAAAAATACGAAAGGGATGATAAATTATATATATAGTCAACTGATCAACATTAATCGGTAACGATTGGCTGACTAGAGTTCGACGTTACTGTCGTGTTGACGGTGGTGATCAGTTGATCCCTTAAGGTCACACCTATAGGATGAGACCCAAATAAATAGTTAATTAATTGTATTTGATACAGATTAATTAATCCCTTACTTATGTGAGTATAATAATTGAATTTGAGTTTCCCATTCAAGTCAATTATAGTTTATTATTCAATTATGGGATACTTGACTAATAAAGTTTAGATCTTACTTTAATGAGATTAAATAAGATTCAATTTAATGATTTAATTATTTCATTAAATTAGTTGAGGTTTCGTATATATTTTGAGGTAGAGGTAATTGGTTTATTATATTTACAAGGAGTTGTAATATAAACTAATAGGGCATCATGGGACCCATTATATATTAATATAATGGTAAAATATTACTCAATAAGTTGAGTGCATATTGTTAATTAATTGTGTCATATACTCCGTCCTACCCATAACTAATGTTTCATTTGCCAATTTTGTTTACCCACACAAATGTCCCATTTGACATATTTATGACTCTTCTACCCTTTGCTCTTTTCATTATTAACTACTCAACCCACTCTTACCCATTACTTTTCATTATTTAACACACATTTTTCTTACCCTCAAACAATACTTTTCATTATTTAACTCTATTCCTTAATTCGCGTGCCCCTACCCAAATGAGACATTAGTTATGGGTAGGAGGGAGTAATTGTTATATGATCAAATTAATAATTAATTATGTAAGATAATTAAGCATAAGACTTATAAGCATTTGTGGGACAAAAATTATAAGATAAAAATGAACCAAAATCCACCCATGCACCGGTTATACATAGAGAAGAGCAATGCGCTTTTGTTCTTTTATAAGTTCTCATTTTCTAGTGCATGACAATGACCTTTGCATGCCAAAGTGTCTAGCCTTCTTACCTACACTCTACCTAAGATACATGTAATAAAAATAAGCAAAAATTAGCCATCAAAGGCTCCCTCCTACCCGACCCCTTGCTCTTTATAATGAGCAAGGTTGGTTGCTTATTTACACTTGGTTTTTACATGTAAAGAAATCCTCAAAAATATCCTCCCTCTAAACTCTCACATTCTCACTAATATACATGCATTATTACTAGAGTAGTAATAAAAATATTAGTAAGATTATAAGGGAATATTATTGCTCATATCTAGTTAATATTAGTAATAATATTTGGGTTCTTTCTCATCTTGGGTGCAACTAAAAGGAGATCTTCTTCTTTGGAGACTTGGGTGTGTTGGAAGATCATCCTGATACTATTAAGCTCAAGAACAACTTAAGGAAGGAGTCCTTGAGTTGTGCCCATTTTCGTGCCATACACCAATGTAAGGAAGATTATTTTTTTCTCTACTCTTTTATTTTGTTATGCATGCACTAGATCCACAATGACTAAAATTAATGAGTTAATTAAAACACTATTAAAGAAGTCTAATAGTAGGTATATGAACCTAACAAGTTTAACAAGGAACGACAAATCTCTAAACTAGTCAATTTCCAAAAACTAATCTGTCATAAATTTAAAGACGCTTTTTATTATTTGTCATCAGAAGCTGCCTCTCTAATTTTGACGAAGAATTAATGTAGTCAGTAATGTATATCATACTTTTTTCCCCATCATAAGAGAAAGCCACTGGGATATAGTGTTATTGCTGTTAGTTTGATACTAGAATTTAATTTTTTGGAGTTCTTCAAATCACTTATTTGATTGGGTTCCACTATGGATGACAAAAACAACAGCATTTGTCGACTGGACAGAAATCATAATTAGGGAAAAAGGAGATGCGTAGATTTTTTTTATTGGGTTTTAGATGGTTTGATATACTGCTACTATACAACAGGGTGAAGGATCTTATTTGTGCGTCTTATACTCGGTATTATGTTTATAAATAGAGTCGCATGAGAAGACACACACAAAAAACAATGATATTTTTCCCCACTATTACGTAGTTGTGGACCTACAACAATATACCAAGTTAATTTCTAGTTTGTACTCCGTAACATCTCAACAAGCAAAATAGAAATGTGGTTATAGAAAAAAAGGTTCCTATCAAAGTACTCTACAAGGTACAAACTCGTAAACCAAAGACGGCCACGTGATTTTCACGGGTATCAAAACTAGTTATATACATCATATATCATCAATTTATATATTAATCTTCTAAGTAAGTCATTAATTTCATGGCAGCATAATATGAAAGTAAAGATGACATGGCGTTATGTCACAGATTTAGACTTCAAACCAAAAAAACGTTTATTAGGGTAAACATATGCACATAAGATTCCTTCTGCATTAACTAATTACAAATCATTGGTAAAATTTTACAGCCAATATTTAATTTAGGCTAAACACCACTCTATAAAAATTCTTTCCTTTTGTGGATTTCATGAAATATAAATTGTGTCTACAACATAAAAAAGGAAAGAAAATATTGAAATAAGAAATTATGCAACACAAAAAACGTTTAGTAGTACTACTATTTTTAGTAAAAATATTTTATGATTGTTTCTTTATTTTAGCGTATAATATAAAGTGTGCTTTTAAATTAGTCATTTCAAATCGTTTTTCTCCAATTAGAGTTATGTTTTTTCGGGTCATTTTCAGGTTGGGTAGTTTCAGGACGGGTCAGTTCCCAGGTCAATAAAGCTCGAGTCATATTCGAGTTGGGTCGGGTCAATTCGGGTCACATTCCAGGGTTGTAATTCGGGTTAGTTTCGAGTCTCGGCCCAGCCTTTTGGAGTAGGTGAATCGGGTCGAGTTGGTTTTGCTAGATTTAGCTGGTTTGGGTTACTAGCTCTATTAAGCGGAGCGGTGTAATAAGTATACACAAATTCTTATCTATAACGAAAGTATCATTCGTTAGCTTAAGACCCATCAAATGCTAAGTTTATGATTGACTTCTATGTGTGTGGTAGTCGGTTTAGCCCCCAAAAGGCCCGTTTCAGTTACAATATCAAGAGTGTATTTTCGTTGGTTCAGAAAAATACCTTCGACACTATGAGCAACTTCGAGACCAAGAAAATATTTTAACCGTCCCAAATACTTCATATGGAAACAGCGATGCAAATAGTCTTTAAATGTTGTGATTGGCTAAGAATCATTTCCCGCGATAACAAGATCGTCTACATAAATTAGGACATGCAATCGTACCTCATTACACGAGTAAGTGAAGAGTGAAAAGTAGTGTAACACCCTCATAAACCAGGGGGCCTTTACCAAGGACTGCCCTAGCCTATGGAGGTATTACCATCCCGACATAACCGGGGTAATGAAAATATCAAAAGAAATAATCCCTGTCCCTTTATTAATAATAACTTTAATTGTCTTACATATGTCTCATAAAAATAATAACAACTGAAATGATAAAGGTCCAACGAATAAAATGCTAATAAACTATGTTGGCTATGCTAGGCTAAGCTTGTGGCGACTCTTCCCATCCCAGAAACACATCATCATCCATAAGCTCATTACCTGCTAAACCAACTGCTCACCATCCCCGAATGGATCACAGCAGGTCATAAGACAAACAACCGGGGTCAGTTCAACTGTAGATAAAAGTAAGACAATCAAGATACATGAACCCTCGCCTCTACTAGAACCGACTACACATCGCAACATGTAGCCCTGCCAGGTATCCATCGCAACAGGTACCCTAATCCACCAGTGTCAGACCGCAGCCTTTCCACTAAACCTAGTCATTGATGTGCACACCTCTTCTGGCTTGAGAGACCAGAAGACGACCTCTAGGCGTGATCACCTTCTCACGGTGATCACTCATCGCTCATAATCAACAACTCAATAGATATATCAACATCCAATCACATATGCACATTACAAGAGAATCTTACGCAAACCACAGTAAAACCGAGTAGGAT
>JAGPOY010004851.1:0-11532 GCA_018983105.1 Silene uniflora | reverse complement strand
TCTTGAGGCCTTGCAGAGAATATTGATCATATTTATGGCATCTTTGTGAATTCCAAAATCTAAGGTTTTGCTCTTGTTTCCTTTGCAGAACCGGCACACATATGAGAAGCCAGTGAAAATTTATAACTGATCCATTGGATTACCATCTAAGTTGGCATAACATTCAGTGCCTGTTGATTCATATGAATTTCAAAAGGAGAAAGTGGTATTGGTGCTTGAGGAGTAAAATGTTGGCTACCAGTTGGATTACTTATCCGTTTGTGGAGGACTGGATATCGGGTACTCTTATTATTGCAAATAGCAAATAGACGGTGTTGGAGTTTTTCTTTTGATTTCTCTGCTGGATGAAATTAGGTCTTTTCTCGAAGAGGCTGCTGCTATTTTACCATTTTGAATCCCTTGTAATGTAGACGTATATAAGATTTTGGATAAGGGCTTGTAAATTGGGTATAGTTCATTGTTTTTCCTTGCTATTCACCTATCAGTTGGTCGTTACTATATCTATTGGAACAGTGAGATGGTTGCCTTTTATCCTTTATTACATTAATTCAGTGAAGTTTCTATTCTTAACTGAATCTTATACAGTATTGGTTTCTTAATTACTAAGGTGCACACTTGAAAATCGGATCAAAATTCATTTAATTGCATTCATCCCGAAATCTTCTTATATACTCTCTCATGTTTTATGTAATTTGAAAGCGTAGTGTTTAGTTGTTCCATTGATGATCCACCCATGTCTAACCTCTCCCAAGTATTGGGATCTGATATTGTGACGCCAGTGATAACTGATACGTTTGGAAATTGTCGATCAAGCTTGATTTTATAGGTGTTATTTTACTTGGTCTAAGATTTTCATCAAGTAAGGTTAACTCTTGAGGTCGTGAAGCCATGGTTGTGATCGGGATCATACTTTTGATCAGAGATGAAATGGGAGGATAAAACATTGGTATACTTTGTGATGCGCAAAAGTGATATATTGTCGATAATCATTTCAATATTAGAAGAGAACAGTCCCACAAAATTAGAACACAAATAAGCCTATGACGCTCCTACGCATGTCGAGGAAGATCACGAGGTCAAGATCATGGAGATCCCGTCTAGCTACTATGTCGGGTCTTGTTTACTTGTTCCACAATAATCATAGGCAAAGCTGCAAGTCACTCACTATACTTGCAGATGATAGTAACTTTGGCTAGTAAGTCACTCAAAGGTGGCACCCTATGCCTTGGATTCAAAGCCCGTCGCTCTTAAAATTCTAAGAACTGCCTTTGTGGTTTAATTTTAAAAGAAATCCAGGTTACCCTATTTTCAAGTCGATCAACAATGGCCCAAGCAACAACAGTTTCTTAACATGTCATTTCTTTCGACAAATGGTCATGCCATCTCCAATCGGTACTAAGCTGATGCTTACACGCTCGTCTTCCATAATAGCTCTATTGAAATCCCTCAGGCTAATAGTAGTTGAATCATTCACTAAAGGATTAGCAACTTTTCCATACCAGAGCACATTATCGATCACAATAAGACCACCTACCCTCACAAGCTTCAAGAGTAATTCAAAGTATTCCCTGTACATTTTCTTATCTGCGTCAATGAATGCAAAGTCATAGTTACCGGCTTCTCCATCAGAAATCAAGGAATTTAGGGTTTCCATTGCGAGCCCCTGTCTAATATGCACCTTATGCAGAACCCCGGCTCGTTCATAGAACTTTCTAGCAACTTCTAAAGCACCCTCGTCCCTCTCACAGGCGATCAAACGACCTGATTCCGGGAGCGCAAGGGCAACAGCCAATGAAGAGTAACCAGTATAGACACCAACCTCTATACACCGACTTGCCCCAAGAATCTGGACAAGCATGGCGAGGAGCTGGCCTTGATCAGGAGCCACCTGCATTCTACTTCCACGCATTGTGGAAGTCTCTTCACGTAATTCCCTTAATACCTCAGGCTCCCGAGTATTGCTCAAGACATAGTCATAAAGCTCTGGAGTCAAACTAACAACCTGTTTGTTCAAGTACTTATTTTCATTCAAGACAATTCCTCCCGCATTGGTGGAACGTCTCACATGAAGAGAAGACCTGTCCTTCGTAAGTAGCGACAGAGGAACATCTTGGGGGAAAATATACCGTGAACTCGGAAGGGTTACAGGCAAAGTCGATCTTATGACACAACAGGTGTGCGACATTCTATCAGTACCGAAGATTTAAATAGACAATCCCGACTTAGCTAATGCATTCATGCTATTTTGGCCTGCCAACTTGAATCTGCCAATTACGAATTGAGAAGTTAGTTTCACTACCTCCACTTTCCGGACCAACGAACTTGCAGTGTAAGTATTTAACAAAAACCGAAAATTGAGTGATGGGAAGCAAGAATAACCCATTTCGTTGCGTCTTCACTTAAGAAACAATTTAAATGGATATATGATCCTATTATTTGCAGTTGTTTTACCCGGGTGTCGACGTCAATCAGCAAGAAGCGTTTTACATTGTCTCTCTATGTATAAATAACTATGACACGGCTGACCGCTCTTATAAATCGAAACAATAAAAATGAGATGAAGGGAGAACTGCCTAAGGCTGTCCTTTCCGTTTCCCCTATATTTCTCAATACCACCATTGCTGTTTGCAATTTGAGAATTAATTAATATAGCCATTAATTTCAATTCCAAGCATTAATTTGTCCCAAAAATTGATCCCAAAACACAATACTTCCATTAGTAATTTGATAGATAGCACAATCAATCAATCAATCAATCATAGTTACATAAATAAATGGGATTTAGATAAATGATTGCTAAGAAGAATGAGAAACATTGCTTACTTTTTGGAGATAGTCAAGTAGAGAAATGGATAGCAAGAGAAACTGATGATAATACCCAAATGTAAATGCCTGAATTCGAATTCTATATTTTTAGTTTCATATTTATGTGACTTCACAACTTCTAATGTCAAAAAAAAAATGTTAGGACGTATAGCTTGATTTTAAGGGAGACTAACCGGTGAGATTCACTTGTTTGGTTCGCTCATTGCTTAAACCGAGTAGATTACCTAAAATCAAACAGAGAATAAAGAATTAAATTATGTCGGACCCACTTTTCTACTAATTTAACTAGGAGTGAGCAAATCGTATATACCCAATACACTTTTGGGAGCCGTATCAGATACCGAATTTTAAAACTCCTTTTTTAGTATCCTTATCCGTTACGGTTTTTCCGTATATACATATCTGGTTTTCAGTTCAATATGTATGATTAAATATTTTGTTTTTTGTTTGATTCTATGGTTTTTTAGTAACTTAAAGACTATTAAAAAAACAGTAAATATAAGATTAAATAAGTTAAGAAGTGTAATAATAATTTCGGGTAATTTTTATTATTTTTAAATAAACACTTTTTCTAGAAAAAAAAGAAAACTGTATCGGAACCGTATGTTTTTTTAGCAACTTAAAAGACTTCTAAAATACCGGAGTCAAATGAGTGAAATAGAAGGTTACGGATACAATAACTTCTTGAAAACAAATTCTTATTTTATATAAATACTCCAGTATTTGACTGCACTTGGCTAGGGTGTACAATGTTCTTGACTTCTTGTACACCTGAATCTTAAAATTTTTTGCTACAATTAAAACATGCAAACACAACTTATTCTTTTGCTTGCAATGTTGACATTCATGTTCATTTCCTACTCATTTATTTCCTTTTCTGTGCTTCCACCCTCCGCTTCATCGATAGTCTAGGCTTCTGCTAGAGGGAATCCATAATTTATCAATCATATTTTGAAACCAAATAGTCACAAGTTCTATTCTCACCGGAAACGAAAATCTTGTACGTTTGTTCTAATATATTATTTACACTTTCCGATTTTTTTCTCTCATTTTCTGGAAAGTGTAAATAACCTATCAGAATGGGGGAGAATTCAATTATCAGGCTAAACAACATTATGTATTTACAAGTGGTACTTAGTTGAGTTGCACCAGCCAAACAGTTAAATACTTGGAAACCCGTAGGAACTCGCAGCTTCTTCGCGGTGTAGGTGCAGATACTGTCAACATATCACCCTACATAATTTTAATAGGACTTGGGCCGATCAAAGTGATTCGATCGCCAACTCTTAGCTGATACTGTACAAATCTACATGGTGACCATATAAATCCAGACTTTTGTCAGGATAGATCCCCTCTCAAAACATCGGCAGCCCTTTGTATGGCTCGAGCAACCCTCCAAATTTCATGCTGAATTGTTGCTACATCTTCACTCGTCTTTGTTTGAGAAATTGCATTAGCGATTGAAGGGAATTGGGATAGCTCAGGGTCGTGATTGTTTGAAGGTCCATATACCTGTAACCATAATCAATCACAAGTATGACTATATGGGTTTAAATGAAGCAGGAAAAGATAACAAGTAGCTTGAGCATGTCTGTTTTGTTTCCTCTCTATCCCAGAAGATTGTCACCTATCTTGGTTAAGAATAAAAAAGTTACGAAGTACTCCGTATGGACCGTATCAGTTAACCTAGTTTAGTAAAGGATTCAGTTTACGTTATCTCACAAGGAATCCACTTAACAATTACTTTGATATCAGACAATAAATAGGGAATTAAATCATTAAACAACGCCTTCTGAATAATGCACGAGTTTAGAAACTAATCACCCATCGAATAGAGAAAGATACGACACTTACAAGATGCTTGAACCACTTGTTCCCTAGGAGCCCATCAGCATCTACTAGCCCTCTTTCGGCCAGCATCAAGCGATCGTTTAATATCCTCTCCAACAACATTGAAAGATCACTTACGGTTGTATTCTGTCTTAAACTCTGCAATTTCAGCAGGAGAGGCATAAACACGATTCAGCAAAAACTGATGCAACATGTCTGTCTATATCTGTCATTCGGTATGGAAAGCATAAGCAGATTCAGTAGAAATGAACAGAACACTTTTATTTATATACTCCGTATATGATAAATATATGCAGATTTGTGTAGGAGTGTTTGTTCTACATATAATGCATCACATAGAGATCTAGGCTTAACATTATACTCTACTTTTTGGCTTTTGTACAAATGAAATGATATAAATTACGAGTACATTGATAATTGTACATTTTATACCTACAACTTTTTCAAAAACTCCTGCCTTTGGTAAAGTATTAAATAATTCCTACTTTTAAAAGGTTACAACCCAAGACGCGTACCAATATTCCACTGCCCGTAAAAAAAAAAAAAAGAAATACAAAACTTCCTACAGTAATCTTCATATATGATTTCTTTCTCTCATTTCCCTCATTTCACACAACATGGTATGGTAATTCTTAAACATTAATGTAATACAATACGCAAAAATCAGAAGACAGAATTCTAGTCCCTCTGCTGTCGAGTTAAAATGTGTCCTAAGAATTTTAAAATAAAGTAAGAAGTTGCTGATCGCACCTTAGCTTCCTCTTGAACTTCTTTGGCAGCCAAAAGGAGATGTTGAATCGAAGTTGTAATAGGAACAACAGAGACACGGCCTTCCAACATACGGCTCAAGGTATCTGTGTACTCCTACACAACGGAATTGTTAGTTGAACAACCCTCCAAGCACAAATGCACACCGTTGGTCCTTAAGACAAACCTAAGGGTACATACAGAGTTACAGACTTCACACTTATTTTTAAAACTGGAAGCTTTACCAAAAAAAGCTTTTTGTTTTTTTTCCTGTGAAAATGACAGAAGCCACTCGCTAGAGAGACAAAAAGTAGTCAAACATCATATGTGAGTCCCAATATAAAAACTAAAATAGGCCGGAAAAATTAAACATGTTTGACAGCGGCAACAATAGGCAAAATATATAATGAAATCCTCCATCGCATCTAGTTTCTATTTTGGGATGTTTTAAGAAAGTGATAAAGGTAACAACTTTACCCCTTGACTTAAAGAAAGTGGGGACAATATAATTGTGATGGATGGAGGGATGATCACTTTTTCCTCACTATATCTAGAAACGAGATAATTAATTTGGGAAAAAAAAAGCTAGAGGAAAAAGGGGACGATATAAATTGGGAGAGTAATTTTTCAAAATTCCCCTCACATATTTTGAAGAAGTATACAAACCAGATGGAACGGAGGAAGTGTAATTATGCAGATGATCAACATTGATTACATGCCAAAAGATATCATTACACAACTGATGCATATAGCAGAGTCCATTTGATACTCATTTAGATAACAATCCGAAGAAAATCAACAATATTACCCCAGTGCCTCAAGGGATCCAAGAAATGGCGAGATAAGAGGGGGTGCATGTATTGCAGCCTTACCCTGTACTAAGAATATAGAGAGGCTGTTTTTGGGGAATCCAATACAAAAAATGCATTGAATGACGGCTACTTCACAATGAAAAGAAGTGTAGCCATTTTAGTGAAACATAAATGAACAATCAATATTAAAGAAACTGTCGATACCTGTAGCTGCGTCGCATATGAACAGTAATTAAAAGGCAAAATTGGGTCATCCGCCAAACGAAGAGCTAATAGCCCCCAAAGTCCTGCCACTGGAAATTAATAACCACAAAAGGTACTATAGGTCAAAAGAAGAATTAGGTTTTAAACAAATTCTTCTGTAACTTGATGGAACTTCAGAAGGGAGAAAAACGAAATGCAGATAACATACCAGCTACATGGCGGTGGAACAACGGATCACCATGGTTAATCATCCAATCATAAGAGTCAAAAGCTGTGTGATAAACTGGAAAATCTGGATAGTAGGTAAGTGTCATTTTCAAAAATTTAAAATAATGGGAAAATGTACGTACAGAATTTAAATCAATCTTCTTTGGTACAGCAAAATAAAAGCCTAATATGAATTCAAAAACTAGGCTTCTACTACATTCAAAGGCTCTAGTAAAAACAATTACTCAAATTATTCCAATAACAAATGATAACATGTAGTACTTCAGAAGCTAAATTACTCCCTTCAGACAATAAGAACGATGTGAAACAATGATTCATCGCATTGTAAAAAGTATTTCCATCACCGATTGCTCGTGTCTTCTCATTCACAAACTTCACTCCTCTCAAATGTCATCAGGATGTTGAACAATTACACGTTAAGGAAATGGGTATCCACATTTCAAGACTCAGCCTTATTTGGGATCACCCTAGATGTTTAAGACCTTTAAGTTAGCTCCAACAGTAATGAGAATGTAATACTACCCCCATCCCCAATTGGTAGTTCTCATTTCACTTAGTGGTCAAACAATGACCACTTCGAAGTAAAATAGTTACTCAGAACAATGTAAAATAGTTACGGTTGATTTATCAAAGTTTCACACATTTATCATTTAAAGAAAAAAAAAACAAGTTGTAATGATTGCATATTGTGACAAACTGACAACACATCGGTCAAGGTGGACATTGTTTGACAATCAAAGTCAAATTAGGACAATATAAACGGGGTGAAAGTTAAAGATAATTATGGTGTCATGTCAAACTACCAAGCTCCGTATGTCTATTCATTTTTTAGAAGACAAAGCAGATTATTTTTTTCCTGGCGCCGTGGGCAACCAATTAGGATCAGATATGATAGCGATCAAGACTCCTTGCACTAAATATAAACATGCACCAGTGAATTACCTTTTCCAAAGTATATATCAAGCGAAGGAATCCCTGCGTGCTGCAGAAATGGAGCAAAATCAGAGTCCACTCCATTGAGCCTCTGAATCTGCAATACCACAATAAACAAATATCTAAGCTGACCTGCTCAAAAATAAGCATCGCCTGAAAAAGAATAGAAGGTATGTTAACGCTTGTTATTTCGACTCCTCGCTTTTTGGGCCACACCCATGTCTAACATGAGAACTAACTAGTAAGGATATGGGTAGATAACCTTCTATCCAACTTCCTCTTTACCTATCTGACAATTCTCCTAGAAGAATGGATGGGAGCCTCAAAAGTGACAAGTCATATGGCTATGTTTTTATTTGGAAAATGTGTCCAGATACTTGTATCCTCATTCTGAGACAAGTCCCTTGTCTCAGAAATTGACTCACGACGAGTTCCTCACTTGGATATGAAGTGTTTAGTATGCTTTGAAGTTGTGACTTCATAGTGAAACTTCTCTCTGCTCTGGCTAGTAACAGTTTATCCGACAAAACTCTAGACAGCCGGTGCTCTCAATTATTAACTCTAGATATTTAAAGATTTGACGGCAGCATCGAACAAAATGCACTATCTACAATTGAGAGACTGAGACATTGCAACTCATGTATGTACACAATACGAAAGGCCAAGCATATATGCAGACCGCATGAAAAGAAGACAGAAGTTGACATTAGCCTTACATCGATGCCTTTGTTCCTAGTAGTCCATTCTTCATAAACTGTCATGCCTTCCACATCAGGATCCTTAACCTATAAAAATTCAAACAAACGTTGAGATGTTGGTTTCGCGTACCACTATAGCTAATCCTTACCAAAAAAAAAAACAGGCCTCTCTTTTTTGTAACTAAATAATACTCCGTATATTTGTATTGATTACCATAATGACTGTACAGTCAGGAGGTTCAAAATCCTCTGAATGAAAATCAGTAATACCTTTTTGGTGATGTCAATTAGAAGATCATCTAACTGGGGAGTCGCACTTGGAAATATTCCAGGCCCTTGAGCTGCACAATCCACATTTAAATAGGCTATGGCCTTAGAGCCTAGATTCATAATGTTTTCCTCAACCCATTCAGTTGAACCTATCTGGAAAGAAAAAAAAACATTATAAGGGTCGTACTGAAATTTTGCACTAAACTTACTACAGAAATAATTAAATGTTCCCAAACAATTTGTCAGAAGGCAAAGGAAAAAGGCCAGGAGATATACTGCAAAACACACTTCCACTGGTCCACAACATTAACATGATGCTATGTTAGCCCTTGATTGGATAGAGGCTTGGAGGGAAAAAGGAGTGGGAGACAGGAGAGGGGAAGGGAGGGGGATAGTTTCCCTGTTTGGTTAGTAAATTGGGTTAGACGGAATTGAAAGGACAGGAAATGAAGCAATCTGACTAGGTAATCTATATATAGGACGGCCAACAGTAGCGACAGAATGAGCACAGATCATATATATAGGGAAGGTAATCTATATGTAGAATTATTCCTAAAGAATTGATCAATATGAGGCTTCTGACCCTAGGTCATACGGAGTATCATTTTTTGGGTACATAGATGCCTCTACATTCTACCCAAAGAAAGAACTGAGAGGCAGAGTAACCAATAATTGTTGAGGCATAGCACTGGTAAAATTTATCATAAATTCGCTTCATCGTGTCTGATTAAAATCGCTGTCAGTAAAGTAGGCATGTAAATATACCCTACCTTAGATTGCCCTCAGACAAATGACACTGCATAAAATAACACGAGTATCAAATGAGTTAACTTGGCAAAAAGAGATTAATCTTCAACGCATACTTAACTGAAAACATAGTGCGCACTTTTCAGCTAAAGTAACTTAATATAGATTGTAGGCAAGAAAAGATCCAAGTCTAAACCGCTTGACATTTTTATTTTTTCTGCAAGTATTAGAGGATGGATACTAACAAAAGGACACCAAGGGTGGTAATGCCATAGAGAAAGAAAAGTGAGAAGATTAAGCTCTTAAGCTTTCATGATTAATCTCATCTACAAAGAGAAGATATGTCAAGTGATGAGAGTTAGTGAGAGCAAAGAACTTGTCTCCAAATATACTACTCCGTATAATTTTAGAAGACAGTATTGAAACTGTCGAGTGTTGACACATAGAAGCAAAGTCATCAAAAATATGATGGAACAGTTTTCCAAACTTCATGAATCCAGCCCCTTTTCATCCTTCATAAAGGATTGTCCTTAGCCTTTCTAGGGTGAACCAAACTCGGGCTAATGAGAGACAAGGATAAATGACACATCGAAAAGACCCAAGGGTGAGAGAACAAAAGATGATGGACAGATTTCCTTATTGAATGGAAACAAAGGAACAACAGCTAGCCAAATTGAAGCATCTCTGTTCAAGCATGTCTAAGTATTAAATTTTTTTCCTTAGCAACAAAAAAAATGTCAACGCAGAATCTTGTTCCTAATCAAAGTGGCTTGAAAGTCAAGATTGGCGAGTATATTTAGATATAGTAGAAACTTTTAACAGAAAGAAAGTAAATCATGTTCGTCATTTCCCCTAGAAAAGCTTCGACAGATAAAAACTCCAAAGCCTCTAAAGATTCTTGAAAAAATTATAACTTCCAGTGATGACAATTGTTGTCACACAGAACTTCCTTCATGGTGGCTTTTTTAGAGAAGCAATTGGTTTCCAACAAATGGCCGTCAAAATGGTTATAGGTAAATCCCCACATAAATGTCATTTCAAAAAAAATCTCACTCCAAGTTCAACCCTAAAATCTACGAAGTAAAGAAAGAAATTTGAGCTCGAGATTAGAGATTTCTGAAAGACAACGCCTTCTGAACATTACAACTCATTACTCCATCAACCTAACTTGTGGGCTCAATAGTTAAAGATGGGTTACATGCATCCGGAGCACAAACTTTGTGAGTACAAGACTCCGAATACACCGCGCCTTGAGAATTGCACTAACATTGAGAGGTCTGTATACCACAGCCACAGCCACAGCCAGACTTTGGACAACAAACATAATTGACAATGAATAGTGATGAGGTAACAAATTAAGCTACTATTTTCCTTTCAATACAAGTTTGATACTCCTTCCACAGTTAAAATCATCCCTCAATTGACAAATGTAATAAATTGATTTACATTCATCAGCTATATTAATCTCCTAACTACAGAAAAATATAGTAATGTCCAACGCCTCATAAGTAACATAATGGTCAAAATGTATCAAATTGTTACCACGCTCAATGTAGTATCTTTGGGCAACAATTTCCAAGTTTCATAGAGATTATAAATGTCAAAATATATATTCGTGACTTATATGATATGATATGATAGACTCACCAACAAGGAGTCAGGTGCAACATGGAGTCTAGTGTCTGACACTCTTGTGCACCAGATAAAACTTGAAAAAGAAAAAAAAAGAGGAAATTTAATTATCCTATTATTATAACCGGGTGCTGCCTCCTAGTGTCTCCCTCCTCTTTATTCTTCTTCAAAGTATTTTTCTTTTCTCTTCTTGCTCTATTTTGACACCGCTGAAACATAATTTCAGGATATTGAAATGTTGGTGTCGTGTTTGATTTTCACGTGTTAGACACATGTCTGGTATTGTGTCGGACGCGCGAGACAGTGGATTAACATAGTTCAAGACCAAGAATAGAAAACTAACATTTTTGCCAGCATCACTTAGAAATCTAGTGAAGCGAAATGTGAGACCAGTCTGATTGTCTGAAACCTCTAGAAAAATATTATTCTTAGGCATCTGAACTTCCACATAGACTGCCACTTATAACATTTCATTTGATAGATGGCAAGCCCAAAACTGCATCAAATCTGCCTTACGTTCCTAAAACGTTATACTTCCTCCATTCAACTCCACTCTACCACTTTCTTTTTTCACGTTTGCCAAC
>JAGPOY010004850.1:0-11534 GCA_018983105.1 Silene uniflora | reverse complement strand
TATACTAGCTAATCTTCCTGGAGATCTTCAGTAGTAGGTCCATCCTTTGACGTGATCTTGAACTCTTCATCTTGGAGCTCGTTTATAGACTTGATCGAGTCTTTGCTTGAATGATCATCACTTGAAACTTTGTTACGGTTTTCTTGTGACGCCTTAAGTATTCTTCAATGATATAATTCAAGCTTGTTATATCATTTGTAACTTCTTGTCGATTCTATAGGTTCTTCATTTCGTGTATATTGACTTCAATTGCTCTTCACAAATCGTAGCTTGAGATATAACCTTGTTTACTCTATTCATAGACTAAACAAACAATTACGAGCACAAGAATATAACATGTAAATATAGACTTAGGCATTATCAAAACCCTTAACATATGTGAACTCATATGGTCCAACAAAGACAGAGTAAATTGATACTGTGATTGTTGTTCTAACACTGTTCGGATAAAAATATTATCTAAAAAGACGTTAAATATTATACTTTTCAGAAAACATGCATGCAATCGAAACTACAAATCTTTTATACTCAATATTTGTTTAATGATGGACAATCAAAGCGTAGACTCACCCGTGATCAATCAACGACCGCTTCAATCAGATTGACCTCCGAGCTGAAACGAATCATCAAATTGATACTGTGATTGTTGTTCTAACACTGCGAAAACGCTAGATCATGATGGCAGAACTCATTTTTTGTATTTGGTATAGATCGATCTCACATTTTCATTGAAGAAGTTAGTGATTTGATGAGGAAGATGAAGGATGAAAAATTGATGAAGACAATAATTTTTTTGAGAAAAGTTTAACTGACATCTTATAGAGATTTCCGTCGATTAAATGATAATACCACAATATGTGGTCTCAATTTCTCCACCTAATTTTGTTTTGGGCTTCGTCACTATTTGGGCCATACTATTTAGCTAATGGGCTTATAATCGTCTTCTATTGTTTGTGTTACATTACTTCAGCCCGTTATCTACTTCAAATTTTGATTTCGAAATGCGTGTCTAAATTACCGGCCCGTTATTTTGCTTAGCGTGATGGTTCCGTTTCCTACTTAAACAGCTTATTTTTTGTATTATTTTTAATATTATATAATAAATACAGACACACAATTATGCAATAAATTCGTGTTTTCTAATCTAACACAACACTAAAAAGCTGCGAGTTTAATTCAAAATTCTCAAAAAACCCAAATTTTATCAGACGAAATAATTAATTTTTTTTATTCTTTTAATTAATGAAATTATCAATTTTCTATCTTTTAAATCTTTTATGAAATTCAATTCTAATTTATCGACATTATTATCAATACCCCTCTACTTTCACAATCTAATTATTAAAACCGCACAAAATTTTTAACTGTCATGGAACTTTCACAACCTAATAATTAAACCCGCTTAATCGTCCCGTGCTGTAGCACGGGATCTAAACTAGTAAAATGTAACTATTTTTCGATAAAAAGTTACAAAAACAATTTTCTTAGCTATAACATTTTGTCACTAAAATGACGATATTTTAGCCCATCTATAGTATAGTCAATGGGTGGAGTCTAGTTGTTAAAACTTGGGTAAAATTCCCAAGAGAAGATTCAAGCCTCCCTAAGAACAATTTTTTTTTTTGGTGCTAAAGAGGGGCAAGGCCCCTAAAAAAACTAATTGTTCGCTATTACACGTGGGATAGTTACCCCAAATATGTCCTCTCTCGAAGGATGAGACGAATATAAGAACAATTTTGTGGAGCATTCTTGGCTCGAGAACATTAGCGAACAAGAAATGGTAAAGAGAGTGGGAAAGCATGAAAAGAGTTGGATTGACTAAACGGAAGTAAGCAAAGTAACTAGTGGCTTTGATCCACTGTAGTTCCGTGCCATTTCTGTCCTTCCTGTACATACACAATAATAATAGTGTACTCCGTAACTTTCAGTCTTTCAGCTCTTAATCAACCACACGATTCCAAACAAACCCAGAAATTATTTCAAAATCATACCGTTGCTAATTTCAATTATTGTATCTTATTATTGTAAAAATCATAGGAAATGTTGATGAATTTATCACCCAATTATAACTCGCTGATTGCAGTTCCATTCAAATTACCGTTAATTCACCATCATCATGGATTTTGCAGCTTCAAATGTTGTGCTAATAATCCTACTGATCGTAAACTTCCTTTCAAAATCCCACTTCAATTCCAGAATTTTAACTGGAAGTTTACTGACATCGATCCTGGTCAGTCTCTCTTTTAATCCTTATACCCGCTTTGTCTCGGTCCTTTGTTTACCTTTTATATTCGTTTTGAGGAGTATTTTAATCAAAGGTAAACAAATGATTGGGACGGAGGGAGTACTTTTTTGTTTTGTTTTTTAATTGAGTTGTTACTGTGTTTTATCCGGTTCTTGGGAATTGCCCGTATTCTATATTTATGGGCTGATACAGATTGTTGTTCTAGGGATGACCCTGTTTCGATCTTAGAACTTGTACCTATCTCTTGTCCGATTTCCGTCGAAGAATTCTTACTTGGAATCTCTTTTGATTGGGAAATGTAGAAGCTTGAATAGAAATTTGCAAGTTTCTTGAGGAACTGTTTGGTCAGTCACATGTGATTTGATTTTCGGATGATATGCTTGATCAAGCTAAGCCATTTGCAAGAACAAAAATTGTATGCTGAGCTTAATGAGAATAATATAGAGAATGAGAGGAGATTTAATTATACTATGAAGGGGAAACGGCTGTTTACATAAATATAACCAATTTATGTTTATGGAGGTAAATGGTGAAAGAGATATAGGAAGAAGGGGGGAGGGGAAGGAATGAGGAGGTGGCTGTTTACCTAAATATAACCAATTTAAAAAATTATATCATCAATAACCAACCAATGTGGCATACTCGCATGTGGTACTCTATCTTCTTGTTTTCGTTACCTTCTTGCTTATTTAGCTGGAGCAAAAAATGTCGTGTCTTGTGTATGTTGTTACTTACTATTGATCTCGTTGGGAAAGGGTCATTTATTTAGCCTCTTTATGAACATTGGGCAAAATAATTGAGAGCTATGAAGGGAATTCCTACCATGATTTTACAAAACAATATGAGGGGGTATATGATATATAATAAATGAAATGTTCGTATATTAGGCGTAGAGGACATCAAAGAATGAGCTTAAAGTTTATCGGCGTACAAGATTTGTCGAAGATAACTTTCTAGTGTCTGCTTATCCTCGTCCGTGTGATAAAAAAACATGTGACTTTGTTTGTTCCAGGCATACAATATTCTAGCGTTTCTAGTGGTTTTTAGGATAGTTTATGTACTAGAAGTTGGTAAGTTGTGACTAATGTTGATTTTTTCATTGTTGCTAGATGCTGTGAAGAAAAGTTTAAATTCGCTGCTAACTAGAACCCACAACTTTGTTAACCAAGTGACTGCTCCTCTGGTCAAAACTGGAAAGCCTGATAGCGACGATGATGATATGTCTTATGATATTGAAGATATATATGTAGGAGAACAAACGATTCAAAGCGAAATGCCAAGTGGAAAACTTTCACTAGCTGCTATTGCTTCAATTGAACAATTTAGTAGGTACATTACTGTGAACTTTATTTTTTTTATCCAATTATTACATCTAAGTAACAGCCACGTATGTTAAGACGTGTAATTTATACTGAAAAGAATGTTTTAGGAATGATTTTCGTATGATAAGATTCTGTAATGAGAAATTATCTGCGATGGGTATAGAATACAGGGTGATAAACTCAGACTGTGTAGTCTCCAAGTAGGCAACTTGCTTACTCTTTTTGATACTCAGAGAGGAGTGATAGGCTCATGATCACTTGCTGACTGCTGTCCATCCTGTTCTCTTACCTCTGTCGCATCATATGCTCTTCATTTTTTTCCAGTTTGAAACCTAATTCATGTTTCTGGTCTAAAATTAAGTGTCCGAGAGTCCTACCCACGTCCGAGTGTCGAGTGTCCAACACGGGTACGCGAGGATGTTGTCCTTCACTGGGATATTCTGATACAGAATCTTGCGCTAATAAAATTGTCGATTTGGTTGCCAGTTCTAATTAATTATTTTATTTCCTTAACGTTCTTTGTTTTGAGTACCTTTTTCTCTATCTTTCCTGTTATGAGCCACATTTGGAATTAAGTTTCATGAGAAGGATCACTGGGGCAGCTACAGCCTGTCCATTTGTTGCATTCTTAAATTTTGTTTTGTAAGATTTTGTTTTCCATTTTTTTGATGGCATGTGGATACAAGAACGATTCTTTTATATTTTCTTGCCCTGATCTATGTTGCTCTGACTCGGTTAGAAGTAGCCGATACGGGGGTGTGTCCAAAACTCCAAGGGTCGGATTCGTCTATTTTATGAACAAAATTCATGTTTCTGGTCTAAAATTAAGTGTCCGAGAGTCCTACCCACGTCCGAGTGTCGAGTGTCCAACACGGGTACGCGAGGTAGTATTGAAGAGTCTGAGCAACATAGGCCCTGATGATCTCTGAAGGATAGATTAGAGCAAATTTGAAAATGCTAATGATATTATTTTAGATAGGTGTATATAATCAAGTGATTAAAAGCACATCATACATTGTGCAGAATGAATGGGTTGACTGGGCAGAAGATGCAGAAATTATTCCAGTCTCTTGTCCCCCAATCTGTGTACAAAGACGTCCGTAATTTGGTGGAATATTGTTGCTTTAGGTATTTGTCACGGGATAATTCTGATATTCATCCTTGCCTTCAGGTTTGTTTTTCTGTGCTATCTTCTAAATCAACCCAGCTTGATTTCTCGGTTATAATGATCAGTTTTTTATTTTATTTTAATTTTATATTCTGTGTGACTGAGTAGCTGGTTTGCCCATTTATAGCTCAAATTCTCAGTAAGCCTGATGCGGTCTTTCATGGCATATTTCTCTAGAGGCTTGGCATTCTATTGCTCTCTCTCTATTTTTGATATATGTCGTTCTCACTATTGGAGTTACTCTCTAAAATATCATCCAAAATTATGCAAATGCAATTAAATATTATAAAATGGGTACCTTTGTGAAAGCATTATTCACGGTGAATCTTAAAAAGAGCAACCCGGCATCGGATGGCCTCTCCGCAAAACAAGGGTCCGGAAAAGGGTCTCACCACAAGTGTGTAACAAAGGCAAGCCTTCCCTTGCCAAATGGCAAGAGGCTGCTCCTAGGACTTGAACCCGTGACCTCTCTGTCACACAACAACACCTTAACCGAATCTCACTCCGTATAAATTAAGTTCACAATTATTATAAAAAAGTACCTTTTAAAAGGGTATGTTAAACCGCGTTCCTGTGAATAGAAATGTCATATGTTAAAAATAACGAAGGGAGTATTGTTTTGTTAGACATGTCGGTAGTTTGCCTAGCAATATTTTTATTTGTACTCCGAATGCGTCTCTGGACGATACATGCAAATATGCAATAGTATAGACTGTCATACCGTCTTCAGATTCGACATTTGTGCATCCAACACAGTTAAATTTTGCACTGTGTATTATTGAAGTTGGTTTTATCTGCCCAGGATCTTGCTTTCCAGAGGCTGATTTTCATTACTATGCTTGCTTGGGAAAATCCTTACAAGCAGATTGATTGGTCAAATAATGGCTTTGAAGAGGCTTCTTTAAAGGTTTTATTCTGATTTAAACCTCTTTATTTATTCGCTCATTCATCTCCACTATTCAACTTTGTAACACGTTTCTTTTGCATTGTTGAATAACTGATTGCTGAAGTAGTCAGCATTGTTTCCCTCTTCGATTGTGGCCTGGACTGAAATATGTTTGCAGGATAGAAGTAGTTTAAGTATAACCATCCCTATTAAACCTGATGTAACTTAGTTCTTAGTTCTTACCAGTGCAAGCTGGTGCGTTGATGACGTGTATTTGCTCAACGTGTTCTTTAACGTCGATCCAATCATAGTAACTGCTGGACTGGTGGTAATGTAATGTTGTCTTTTCTATTAGAAAAGAGTAATATGAAATGAATAAAGTTTATGAAATGCATGGTGGTTGATGTCCATTTTTCTGCTTTATCTCAACGTAAAATGCCTGCATTTTTTTTTTTTTTTTGTGATCTAGTTAGTATACATGCATATAGAGTAGATATAATGATCCTCTCTTATATAGACTAGGCTGGTCGGGGAAGAAGCTTTTGTTCGTGTAGCACCTGCAGTATCTGGTGTCGCTGATCGAGCAACTGTGCATAACCTCTACAAGGCTCTTGCTGGAAGTAAAGAGGGAATCTCTTTCAGTGTATGGTCCTCTTACATTCAAGGACTTTTGATGTAAGCTTCTCCAATGTCTCAATTTTTTCCCTTTTTTTTGTCGTGTGATAATAGATATGAGTTGCTTGATGTGAATTACATTTTTACTCAAAAGGTAGTGTAGCCAAAATTGTGCCTCAGTGTCTTGGTTTATTTATGTTGTGTGGGTTTGGCTAGGACTGTGATGGATAAAAACGATATAGATTCTAGTTTTGGGGAGATTTTACAATTCTGTCTTTGTGATGTTCCATTGCTTAAGCTCTATCCTCCCCGCCACTCACCATGTTACCTCACTGTTCCACGATTGTAGCTTCAACAAGCCACCTTCTTCTCGTCACTTTCTCTTCAAGTTGTTTCATGGTTTACCGCTTTCACTCAAGCCTAACAAATCACAAATCGGTTCAAGCATATTCTATTATGGTGCCAGCTTGAATTATAGTCCCGCTAATTTTTTATAAGTCCATTAATTTCTCGAGATAAACCTTTTACTTTTGATTTTTTCACAAAGTACGTTGAGAACAAATGTGAAACATATACCTTTATATTCATAAGGAGAAAGACTTTCTTAAGAATAAATTTCATAATTTTTGTTCATATATTTTGAAAGAATTTAAGAGAAGTGAGTGTGCAAAATGTGTGAATTACATATAGAAAAAAGAGGGAGTATACACCAAGAGACGTTCTTAATAGCGGATTTGGAATTGGATGTGAGGTATTCATATGGAATTGGGCAGCAATTGTTTTTCCAATTTGTATCAACATTGACTCAGTGCCAAAATGATTCCTGCCTATAAAGGGGTAAGGGGTCGATGTACGGAACCTAACCCTTGTACACAAAAAGCTTGTTTTTGGATGAACCATGATGTAAACTCTGCCCGGAATTATGTCGACCGGCTGCTATTTCACAATGTTAGACTGCACATATAGTATTGTGAATCGTTTTGATTTATTGCTTCACCCGGCTCGAAACTGTGTTCCTTCCTATTTGTCATGGTTCTAAATCACATAGGAAAATTGCTTGAAGTGAACGAAGATTGTTGAAATATAAACCCACATGTGAGTGTTCCACATTGCTTAAAGAGAGAGTGTGCCACTTTATAAACCAAGGGGGCTACGCCTCCTATAGCCAATTGGTTTTGGGATGGAACCTCCCTTGTGTTTGGTAAGTGGTTAGTCTCTCCTCGGTTCGGGTAAGGCCCAGGCCCATGTTCATGTTTTAACAAAGATAATTGTTTAATTCTCACAAAACCTGCTAGAGAACGGGATAAAGTATAACATAGGGGACAGTTTGAAGAGGAAGGAAGCATTAGTAGTCAGGAAGCTCTAGTCCCAAAATAATATGTGAAATGAACCAAAGTATTCAAAGTATTCAATGGCGCATAGTCCATTAAAGCTTGTAGAGTAAACGAAACTCTTGCAATAATAAATATATAGATATTGTACAATGTTGTCATCTCTAACAAAAATCCTTTGCTGCCAAAATAATTCCTAGATGACGTTTCCACTTCTAACTACCAATTAAAAACTAGGGTGTGATAGACTGGTAGTAATGCCGCGAGCCCAAGTATGGTTATGTACAGTTGGATTTTCTTTATGTTAAGAATTATGTTTGTTTGACTGGTCAAATGTTACTTCCACTGAAGTGCTCGCGTATGAAAATCTTTGATCTTGAACTTTTTCATGCTCCTTCCCTTGTTAAATTAATGGTAATCCTCATTACGATTATTTTGTAAATGAATATTCAAATTAACTTTGAGCTAATGAGATGTATCCGTGGATACTGAAGGTAGTTTTGGACTCTTTGTTTGTGTAGAGTTCACAATGAAAGGAAGTCCTACCGGATTCATGATCTTCCACAACTTCTTTCTGAGCGGGTCTTGTGTGTTGGTTCCAGCAGGAAGCAGCCTGTTTTAAAATGGGATAACAACCTAGCATTCCCAGGAAAGCTAATTTTGACAGATAAAGCCCTTTATTTTGAGGTATTTCTATGTGACTATTTGTGGCCGAACAATCACTTTATGACCTGATAAAATATTTAAAGTCCTGTCAATATTATTTGGCACTCGGTCTATCCTGTAGCGTTTAATAAGAATTGGTTTTAGTAACTTTGGATCATTTAGTTTAGTGTTTATTTCTGTTTTGCGGTTGAGCAAAAGTCGATACCCTACCAACGTAACAACAAAATTTGAGCGTGCTAGGAGTACTAGGGCATCTTTAAATTATGCAGCAAATTTTATAGGAAGGCTGAAACCATACAGGTCGAGTTATACAGGGCATGTCACTAGTTTGGTTATGCTATTAAAAAAACAACTCTTTGTTGTGTATTTCCTCCTTTGCCTATGTAGTTTTATTAATGGAACATGGCAATCAGACTCCTTCTGTTCTTTGCGTAGAAAACTTAAGCATGTAGGATTATGAATAGTTGATGACTCATTGTTATGTTCTCGTCAGGCCTTCAGTGACTTTTGTCTATATATGTGTTGGGACTTTGACTCGGCTAATGTCTGCTTTTATTGGTTCTGCTTTGAATCTTATCTTTTATATTGATTAAGTACGGGAGGATATCAGTTAAATGACACCGTTGTGTAAAAAGACACCAAGGAAGTAAGGCCATATTACCATTTGCAAAGGGAGAGTTAGATAATTTTGCTCTCCAGCAATCATAAGTTAGTTTATCTTCTTTGAATCAGATAGCTAAAGCTCCTCTAAAAGTTTGGGCTTTGTGCTGATCTATGGTGTTTGGTAGAATTGTACTAAAGAAATTCGTTAGTGATGACTGATGTTAGCGTGTTAATTTTGTAAGCCTTGATTTTGTGGTACGTATCTTTTAAAAGTTTGTGCTTTCTGCTGAAATATGGTGTTAGGGAGAATTAGTACTGAAGATATCCTTCAGTGATAGCGCGTGAATGCTGTAAGTCTTGATGTTTGTGTCATGTACTGGAAAAGTTCTCCTGGTCCTAATCTTCTTCCTTACGGTGATTTCCGTACAGATCATGGCATAGACTGTCTGACTTTTCTAAGCAGTAGTGGGTGTGTCCTAGATTTCTGTTAGAGTTGTATTTTCTAGGCTCAGGTAAAAGCAAAGATGAGAAAATTCTGTGGGGCACTCACTTTGCAGCAATCTGGTGTATCTGGTTTTGAGGAGAATACAATGTATTCTCTCAACCGTTGTCACATATGTGGTGTAATAATTTTATTGTTTTATCATTCTTATGGGAGCTTTCAGGATGTGCCAATCTCGTTCAAAGTATTCAAACTTTTCGTGCATTGATATGGCAAAGGGGATCCTTCGGCCGGATCTGATAGAGCTAAAATATTTTATATGCTTTTGGTTTTCGGATGTAAGGGACTATATTAAGTGTCTCTTAAAGCATCTGTGCTTCTTTCATGGAGAAAGTTTGTGTATGCTCGACCCCTTACCTTGTTTGAGTGCTTGGAGAGGAGGCCTTATACAGGCGCTGGGCTAACTATGATGATACTGATTACTGATGATGATGAAAAGGAAGGATCCTTGTCTTACTTTGCTCATAAAAATAATACATTCTTTGTGGAGAGATTGTTGATAACTATATAAAATGAGTGAGTATATAATTTTGATTTGAACACTTTGATTTTGGCATCTTTTGGCCCTCAAACTGCTTCTGTCAGAAGGTTGGAAAGAGTTATCCATAAATATGAACTTTTTCTATTCCCCATTTCAAAACCATCCTTTTCTGAGAATTCTCTCCAAACCGCTTACTAAAAGTCAGTTTTAAGTTTTAACAAAGGACATTTTCCTCGAGTATCAGCCATGAATGATCGTTTTTCGCCCAGAACTAACGTTTGGCTGAATATAAATACAAAGTCCATTAATGAAGGATATTTGCTGAAATCGTGTTTTTATTTGTCAAAACTGACTTTTGGTAATTGGTTAGGTGGAATGTTCAGAAAGTTAGAGAGTTTTGGAAATAGGTATAGAAAAGATAGGGAGTTGTGAACTAATCCTTTTGAAAATAACTGTTGGTCCAACCTATTCTGCTATGAGGTTTGAACTTTCTTATGTGATGCATTGAGTAGAGTATCTGTAAAACTTGAGAGTGACACAACTGTACTAGGGTGTGAGAAGAGTAATTATGAAAAAGCCATCTTCGATGATCCATTCATATGTCCAATTCATTTAATACTTCTGTTGATGTGTGTCGGGTTATAAAAAAAACCTCTTTTAAATTCAAATGCTACTAAATCTTTTTGAGAATGTACTTGGTAATACGTCATGTTGCCAGCAAGATTGCAAAACCCTTTTAGAAGCATTTGTTTATGAGATAATATACTTGTGACGGAATCTCTTTTGACACATCTGCATTAATTTGTTGTTGCAGCCAGTAGACTTTTCAAAGAACAAAAGAGTTATGAGATTGGATATCACTGGTCGAGGTGCGCAGGCGACAAAAACCAAAGTTGGCTTGTTTGGAGCAATGCTCTTCGATTCAGCTGTCTCTATTTCTTCTGGTGAAAAGGAGTAAGTCTCCATGCTGATTTTCCAATAGTTGTCCTTTCTTCTATATTAGTTTACGGTTGAGCTACAAGTAAATAACTACTACTACTACAACAACAACAACAACAACATTACCCCATTGCCTCAAGGGGTCCCGAAAATTGCGGGGAGGCGTTCTAGTACACTGTACACATCCTTACCCTTGTGCTAGCAACACAAAGATGTTGTTTCCAAATTACCCAAGATAAAAATTGCGTCAAGTAGTGCATTAAATGACTGTTACTTCACAATAATAAGAAGTGCAACCAGTTTAGTGAGTCATTTTGGTTTATACCATCATAGTTCAAAACCAAAGAATAGCGAGTCTTTGATTCCATTGGAATTTTCTTCCTTTTGCTTCTTTTTTTTTTTTTTTGGTGAATTTTAGTTTCTGGATTGTGCTGGGTCGGTTCAAGATTTATGTTTTCTTGAACCTATCGTTGCTGTTTGCCTGTTACTCTTTTTTGGCTGTCTAATTTTGGTTTAAGTCATCTAGTTGGTTAAAGTTTGTGAATTGCTGCTCAAAACTTGTTTTCCAAAGTAGTAAATAATTCTCTTCTTTCTCAAACTAAGCCCTTCACTCCTGTTGATATATTTTCGGGCTGTTGTGAGGAGCTTTACTTGAGATCTTAAGTGTTGATTAAAGTCTGTGAACTGAGGGTATATGTTTACTATGGGAAATAGGGAGCAATGTCAAACTTGTAACACTAGAGGATAATAATGGAGAAATAGAAGGAGAGGGGGTG